>OY759211.1:69492784-69658954 GCA_963662105.1 Meiosimyza platycephala
AAAATCAAATTTAACCTATGCCATAATTTAGTGCTTATTAAGTGCTAATTTAGTGCTGTAAACAAAAATTTTGTGCTGCACTAAATTTTGAGAAAATCCTAAATTCAGCTAGCAAACACCTTGATTTTTTTTAAAAATCATGCAGCACTAAATTTTTCCTTGCAGCGCTTAATTAGCACTTAATAAGCACTAAATTATGGCATAGGTTGAATTGGATTTTGCTAACTATTTCTACCTCACCTTAACCTTTCTCATGCAGCTAGCAAAATCAAAAAAATAGGATTTTCTCAAAAATTAGTGCAGCACTAAATTTTTTTTTACAGCACTAAATTAGCACTTAATAAGCACTAAATTATGGCATAAGTTAAATTTGATTTTGCTAACTTTACTTTGCTGAGTGAAAGGGTCTGGTTTTGAAGATAAATTTAAAAAATGCCATACATATTTCTGTCAACAAAATTTTTTTTAATATAAAAACATAGAAAGATAACGCATGGTCTAGATTTCGATATATGAAAATATCTCAAATTCATTTTTTTTTTTTGTACTTTTGGCCGTTTTTGCAACTGGACGCCTCATATTCACTTGTTAATAATCACCAAATTATGTTTTTATGAGAATAAACATTGTTATATATAAATTAGGGTGATTCAATTCTCTTGTTTCAAACAGGTTTAATAGTTACAGGTACATGACAGAAAAATTCTGGTGCAAGAACAGCTCATAATATTAATATTTACTGGTAGCTCATTGAACTTTTTAGTTTTCCATAAGAATTATGTACGTGGTAAGAAATACTTTGCTGAGAGTTTCGCTTACATCTCAAGAAAGAAAACTTTTACAAGAATGGGACTAAGCTCATGGCATGAAATTATTCATAAATTTTTCAGTGAAGTTATCTTTTCGTGCATGTAATCGATGTGTTTTTAGTTCTTCTACAACATTGAACTTAATATATTTATCTACTAATTGCTTATTTTCCAAATTATTAAACGAAACTCTTTTTTCGGACTCTTTAATTGACCATATCATGATATTGAACCAGCGGTACATTGACAGGCAACTATTTTTATTTCGTACACCACTAACATTGCCGAATATAATTTATCTATGAGAAAATATGAAAAGTTTACTGGCGCCCGGAGTTTTAAAAACTATTGGACTCTGTAAGTTTTAGTTCTAACAACATTTATGGAAGACGTTAATTAAATTTTGGTTTCAAGTCGGACTCAACTCGTTAAGTAGATAATATTGGTACGATAATTTATATTTCTATAAAGAAAAGAAAGCTTAAAAGCGGTTCGTTCTTAATTTTTGTCTTGGTCATATGACAACCCTAACAATGGTAAAAAACAATTTTAAATAAACAATGTTAACAAACTAAAGCTGTCAATTTTTTTTAAGCGCAAAAGATAATCCTTAAGTTTTATGTACTTCTAATGAAGCTTTTGAGTAAATTCTTATTGCACAGGCCAGGAGAATTAAACTCGTAAGCACTTCATTTTAGAATGCACTGGGGTCAGCAAAATAAAAGGCCGTCAATTTTGGGAAAGCTCTTATTATTTTTTCCGATTTAAAAACATATATAAGATTTTAACACCTAGACAAAATAAAAAAAAACCCTTGTAGACCTATGTTATCGATTGAAATCTCTCTTAAACAAAAACTAACTTTCATTTGTTTCAGATAATGAATTCTCCGCGTCTGCTGTCACGATTTAAGCATTCTTTCTTATGCTCTCATTTATAATCATTAAAATTTCGAAATAAAATTTTTTAATAACTAAGACAAAATATTTGAATAATTTCATGCTCTTTATAGACACATAAAAAAGATTGCTATCAATCCATGTAGGAAAAAATTATCAAAAATAATTAGTCGTTAAAAGTTTATTATCACCCTTAAAAATTGATGGAAAATTGCAGCAACAAACTAAATAGAAATTCATGCTTTTTATTAGATAATTTTTCTATTTCATTATACCCTACACTCAGAGTATAGTCACTTTGTTATTCCGTTTGTAACGCATAGAGCGAGGCGTGGCAGATATTGAAAAGTATATATGTTTCTTGACCATTGTCACCAACAGTGTCGATGGAAGTTACAATTACGGGAAAACCAAGAATGATTGATTTAGCACTCAGACTATACCTTCATACAAGGTCCATAGAATTGAAATCGGATCACGGACACGCCTACCGCATATACAAATAAAATATTTGATATGCTACATTGAGAGAAATGTTTGATTTCGTGTAACCAAATTTTTCACAAAAACTTCAAAACACTATACTGAGAAAACTATTTTAGGTAATGATACCAATTTTGAAACAAAGAATAGAATTGATTCCGAAAAGTTTTGAACAAGCAAATCTTCTCAAGTGGGCAGTGGACCAGTGATGACAAATTGGTTTGTTTTTTGATTCGACTCAGTACACTCAAAAACATGGGTATAATGCAACTTTTTTTAAGGAAGTAAAAATTGTTTTTTGTTGCGGAACAGGGTAATTAAAATTAAACAAAAAAATACTGATTAATGAATAGAAAAAAATATTAGCTAAAACAGTGGAAGTGCAAATTAAAGAACAACAGAAAGAGTGCAAAAAAGCACAACATTTGAAGGCTAAATATAAAGCAACTCTGCAATATTTAGAGGTTTAGAGGATGGATGGAACCAGTTTCTCTGGAAGTTGGGAAAATAATTTTTTTAATACTAAAATATTTACATGAATGCATATTTATGATGAATGCATAATCCATATTTTTAATACTTTTTTAAGAGCTAAATTTTGAGCATTGCCAACAGCAAATACTAGTTCGTTCCATCACCAATTAAATGTACCGCATTTGAAACTTTTATTTAGTACTATTATATGGGGAACCCAGTGGTTGGAGTGTCCGTTAATTCAAAGTTTGGAGTATTTACTGCTCCCCTTTTAAATTAACAATGCTTCGAGAGTAAAATTTGCCACAAAAAAGATTTTCTCACCTATCATCGTTCGGAATCGGCTTTAAACTGTAGGTTCCAGCCATTTTGCAAATATCGAAATGAGGGTTAGATAGAAAACTAGGACGAAGTTATCCCTGGTTAAACTAGCAGAAATGGCAATAAAAATTATGTTGATCGATAGAAATTTTTTGTTAAAATTTCATGAGATTGTCCTTCGGAAAAAGGACCAATTAGTTGAGATAACTTACTCATTTCTTTTTAATTCAGAATCATATAAACATGGCCGATGGTTTGTTTTTTAACAAAACTAAATAAAGTTAAACTTTAAAAAAAGTGATATTCACTTGATTTTAGCAATTGAAATAAAAGTTGTTGACCCTCTCATCTATCGATGCATGTAACAATAACTCAATCGAAATGGTTGAGTCAACAAAAACAATACAGTTTTTTGCATATGCGTTAATGTACATAGCTAGCTCTTTGGGGAAAAAAAATAATTAAATATGTACAGCAAAATGACGAAATTGATTGCAACTATTGCATTTATTTATAATTTGGAAAAAATGTATAACAAACAAGTTCAGAGCTGTCAAACGGTTTATAGCTAAGTTTTTTTCTAAGACCAATAGCTTCTCTCTGTTAAGAGCGTGAAGACAAGTAGTATTGAACATAACAAGGATACAAACCATTTGACTTGACGAAGATATTAACTCAACGTTGAAAAGGACTCAGAGCAAAGCGAAATGGATATGCCATTATTATGGGTTTTACGCAGTATTTGACATATTTTAGCCTCTTGTCTAGAATTAAGCATACTAACCGTAGGTATGAACTGCACACCCAACCACAGTTATTTAATTAAGTTGCAACATTTTCCAAATGGTTGTTAATATTTAAATTAAACGCTACCCCTATCGTTCACAACTGGGAACACTCTCAGAATTCAAAGCATTCACAGCTAGTTGTGTACTATCGAATTCAGTCTTTGTTTGCTTGGAAGAAGATGTCGAATGTTTCAAGTCTTTAATAAAAAGCATTTACCGCATGATATTGGTACTGCAGTAAAAACTAGAGCCACCTCTTATTTTTGTACTGAAAAAAGTACTTTCAGATCTACGAGTGCTTACATTATTTTCTCTCTCTGACGAGGCACATCCTCATGTGATTAAGGTGAGGCTATAACATGCCCAAAAAGTTCGGTGAGCACTGTGTTCAGGTGGTATCACTGGGCTTACTTCTTCTAAGACCATGAAGGTAGGTAAGACTGCAACAGTCAATGGTGAACATAAATATTGTGAAAGCTCGATGTGAGCACTCTAAGAAAAGATTTTTTTTTTTCGAATAAAAGTAATTTTTCAGAAAATATTAATATATAAAAGCAATGCAAAACCTGCTCTATGTAAGATACAGAGCTCAAATTTCGCGAGAACTACTTTCTCATACCCAAGGATGACTTAAAAATGTTTTTCTTTTTTAGGACATTTTAGTAGGTCATATTTTAATCTGTGGAGGATCTCATATGTTGAGAAAAATTGTGTAATACATTACATTTTGCTAAAGATAGTAATACTTAGCGATTTGGAGGCTATTGGTCGAAAATAGAAAAGAAATATTTTTCAAAAAAAAAAGCCAAGTCAAGGCCCTTCATGGACTTTTGCGCCTAAATATTATTATAATTATTAGTTTTTGCAAAAAAAAAACATTATTTTACAGCTCTGGCGAAGTCAACTCCAACGGACTTTGACTTATTTTTAATGCAAATACAAAAACAAATTCCCAATTCGTCTTAGCAGCGCGCGAGTTTTTTGCTTGATACGCTACATAGTCGATGACATTTCACACTTCATTGGAGTTGATTTGTTTATTTGTAGAAAATGTTGACTACAACTTAATTTTTGACTTGATATTTTGCAGTTTATTGTTAACAAAATGCTCATTGTATTGTATTGTAGTTAAAAATGCAAGAAATTCATAAAAAAAATTGCATCAACTACATAGGAATAATGATTTTAAATCGCGTTAATCCATTTTACTTAGTCCATTACGTTGGTCCGAGAACAGCAATATTCAATTAAGGAAAGTAACGAATCTTTCGGGTATAGGCAGAATCAGTCTATAGAAATTCATTATTTCTTTAACTCATAAAGTAATGGCAATTCTTTCTAAGGAAACGCCCAATATTTAATATACCTCTCAAAATAAAAATTTATTTTATTTTAAATTTTGTTTTCAGCGGTATATTATATCAATTAAGTCCAATTTTTTCTCTTTGATACTTAGGTTTAAGCTTTGAACGATATTGCCTATACCCGTACTGAATGTTGATTTAAATGTTTTCACAAAAATGTTGGACAAAACATGGACATGCGATGGAAGCTATCGTGAAGATGGCTCATATTTCGTTTTTTTTTTTGAATATCTTTGAACCAAAGGTTGACAAACATGGAACTTTGTTGGACAATCCACGTTTTTTCCGAAATTTGTGTTTTGAAAATATTTTAAACCAAAAATGGACAAACGAAAGAAAAGGACAAACAAGGACATTTGTTGGACAATCCCATACAATAAGCAATTTTGTTCTTATAATTAACCCATTTTTTTATTTATTTTGGGTGAAATGTCTAATTTGCTTTTGCTATATATATACATATATATAATATTTTTATTTTTTTGAAATACATATTTTGATTATTTTTCTTTAGAGCAATTTCGCCTACATACCTTTTCCAAATTTGTCAATTAAGAGGGCAACGCCACTGCCAGTAACAATAAATGTATGAGTGACGTAGTATTATCTTTATTTATATATATTTTTTATTCAATGATTTGTGATTTGTTTTGATGTTTATGCTTTTTGTTTTTCTCTAGTTTTTTCATTTACATAGGTTGCATACATATATGTATGTAGGTACATATGTATGTGTGTATGTAAGTTTTCCCGCATATATTATTTGTGACATCAATTTTTGTCAGATTGTCAACACGGCAGGAAAAATAAATAAAAATAAAAAACCAAAGTCATGGTCTTTGCTCTCGAATAAATGAGTGTCTGTGGCTACCAAAGCGAATTATGTCAAAATGAGTTAAGAGAATGAAGATAGATGAATTATCAGTGATTGTGTCAAAATTTAACAAGTTGCTGCAACACAAAAGTTAGTTATATATGCTCGTATTAATCCCATAATTCATAGCACCTTTTGTTTTATTTGCGAAATATGGTTTGGTTTGAAAACACGAGCGTGAAGATTTTCCGGGTTTCGGAGCTAGTTCTAATAATTTTATAATTTTGGCTACAGTTAACAGCATTTTGATTTGATTTTAATATAATTTTTATGCTGAACCTCTAATAAGCTAAAGACACATACTAATTGCAAGCATAAAGCATAGAAATTATAATAAAATCAAAAATAGATACTAATCAATTAATTCAAACGTTGCTTGATAGAGCTTTCTTTTGTACAAAATTTATCAAATTTAAGACTCATATTAATGACTTTACGTATCAACTATGGCAACACCTCTAGCTATTAAATAACTATGTATAAGATTTTATTTAAGAAGTTTTCAAGTTCAATATTCTCAGTAAACAATATGGCAAAGGCAAAAAATTAAAAAAAAATTTAATAAAAATCCATTAGCATTTCGATCTTTTAATCGATCAATCGAATAAATTTACAGTGGCGTTCAATAAAATTCAGCGAGCTACGAAAAATGTCTCAACACAGTACTCATGAAAAATGAGTAGTAGTTATAGTAAATTTTCAAATTGCAAACAAACTTTATTAAACTTAATTTTTAAATAAAAGAACAAATGTGAAATATATACTGAAGGTATCTAAATTCTAGTTTAAGGGATATACTATATGAGATAAACATTTTCCATTTTTATTTTTTAAATATATTGCGTTCTATTGGCATAAAATTCTTTTTTATTTCTTGGGAGCATCATATGTGTTGTTAATTCTTGAAGTTTCCACGAAGGTACCTTAGTTATATGTTGGAAAGAAAAAGGGTTTTGCATTCTATAGAACTTTGTGAAACTGAGAACACTCAATTTACGACATTAATCCCTTTGTTAAAGGCTATAAAAAAGATCAATTAAATTAAGTAGCATATTGTATATATTGAGGTAAAAAAGTACGATGTTCAAAAAAAAAATATATACCAAAGCAACGAAATATATTGAAAAAAATTGAGTGGACTGTGATTTTAAATCTTTAAATTGACTCAAATTTTCTGAAGTGGGAACACTAAAAACCAACTTATTCATCTTAAACTTTTAATTGTAGAACTTTGAAGATTTATTGAACCATATTAATGTTCTAAATTTTTTTTTTGCAAAATTTGCATTTTTTAAAAAGATATGTGAAGTGAATTTTTGTGTATGTATTTTTTTTTAATTGCGATTTCTCGGTAAATATTGGGTAAAAGTTAATGAGATTTCCATGGTAGGACTAGAAATATTTTGCAATTTAGATGAAATTAAGTTTTCATAAAAATTTTAAATATTATTTAAACAAAATTAACTTTTTAATAAACAAATAGAAATTTAACCCACTTCTCATATGTACAAAAATATATTTTTTCCACAGAATTGTTCTGTAAAGCTTACACTATATTTTCCTGAAAAAAAAAAATTTTAGTACATTTCATAAAAAAAAAAGTTACGGATGTTTAAGTGTCGCCAGATTCAAATATCGTTAATATCACAGGCCGACAAAAATAAAAAAAAGTCCAAAACCCGAGACCAGACCTATCATACCCGAAGGACTTTGACGCACTAAATCCGAATCCGAGCTCAGAATTTATCTTGTTACTATTCAGTACAGTGCGATATAATACCAAAAAAATTACAAGAACAAAAGTTAAAACAAAAAGCCAAGTCAAAGCTAGTCATACTAGTTTCATCTATTGCTAAATGAAGTCATCAGTGACCTTTGCGCTAATGAGTGAGAATTTCAAATATTTTCCTATTTGCATGGATTTGTTGCGATCCCAAACAAAAAGTGGAACAAAGCAAAGCCAGTAAATTAAATTTAAATTATTTTCTGTTCCGATACAGCAGAAAACAATTAGTCTAAATTTGAGTTCAGAGCTTCTACTCTCCAAAACTGTATAAAACTAAGATATGTGAACATATACGAGGGCGGATCAATTAGTCCGCGACTTTTCTAACTCCCCTCATAGTTACATGAAAAGTAACACTGCTCCCGTCAAGTACCTTCTGTTAATAGACATCTGTTAAATTTTGAAACACTTTCGCCACTAACTTGACGTTTAACAGGTGTTCAAAGCATACAACCTCGTGGATTTTTGTAAAAATGGAAAAAAGTGGACTTCGAGTGGTCAACAAACATTATTTTTTGCGAAAAAAAACGTCACTCAAACCAAGAAAAAGCTTGATAAGTACTATGGGGAACTTCATGAACTTCAATGGTAAAAAAGTGATTTACAGAGTTTCGCTGTGGTCGCACAAGCGCTAGTGACGCTGAACGTTCTGGACGGCCAATACACTCGAAAATGTCGATAAAGTTCACGATTTGGTGTTGGCCGATCGGAGAGTGAAAGTACGTGAGATTGTTGATGCCATATGCATTGCGATTTTAAATGATCAGTTGGGTTTTAGAAGCTATCCACAAGATGGGTGCCGCGTTTGCTCTCAATTGCAAAATTTCATGAATTGGGCTACGAATTGGTACCTCATCTGACATATCCTCCGGACTTAGCTTAGACTTAGAGTGACTATTTTCTATTTCCAAACCTAAAGATATGGCTCGCTGCAAAGAGATTTGGCTCCAACGATAAAATTACTTCAAAAAAATGCCTTTTTTTTGAGGATCTCAAGAAATCATATTTTTTTTTTTAAGGAATAAAAAAATTGGAGAAACGTTGAACTAAGTATATTGAGGTAAAAGTAGACTATGTTGAAAAATAAAAACTTTTTATGCTAAAAATAAACTATGTTCATTCAAAAAGGCAGGGATCCACCTTCGTAGACTATTGATCAGGATAACGTAAGCTAAATAATTTCAACCAATTCCACTGCAATCTTAAAAAAAAAAAAACTACGGTGTCCTCTGCATTTTGAAATTGAAAATAGCTAAAAATAACATGCTGCGAGAGACTAAGTGCCAGTGGTAGTTTGTAGCGTTTCTGATCTTAAGGTGACGTCATCTTTCATCTTTTCAAAAGGTGTACCATTTTAAATTAAAGATGAAATCACTTTAAATCAAAGGGGATTCCATTTCAATTTGATTTTTTCACTAAGTGTACCAGATAACCAGTCAAATGAAGTTGAAGCAATATATTGTTATATACTGACCACATTACGGTGCTTTCATACTTTAAGCTTGAGCATTGCAAGTGAAGATGCTTACCTGAAAATAAAAAAGAAAAATAGTGAATTCATTTCCAAAGTTATAATAAATGGATCAGTAATTTGCAAAAATAAAATGATTTTTGATTTAGGAATTTTCAAATAAATAATTTAGGAAATTTTCAAATAAATAATTTTCTCATAGTTTTTTGATTGTAAATAGACAATTTATTGTTTTTTTTTTGCCATATGCCTTAGAAGTTTTTCTGGTCATACTAGTGTTAAGGTTATATTCAAAACAAAAAAGTTCGCAACAGTTTTGCAAATAGTCACGTTTTTATCATCTTCATTATTAAAGTGAGATTTTTTTATATTTTCATATCTCAATTCTAACGAAAAAACTTGAAATTCATCTTCAAATTAAGATATTTTAGAAATTATAAATACAAACAATCATTCATGACGGTCATAATGATAAAAGCAAAAAAATTAAATAAAATAAAATTGAAAAATCAATAAATAGAAAATACAAAAAAAAAACACCAATGCAATCGTTGGAAAAGAATGATTTAACTACTTCAGCAAACTGCAGACTGATGATAAACAGAAGCGCTTTTAAGTGAACCACAAGGGAGCTCTTTTAAATATAAAAATTGGCTTTGTCAGCGAGCTGGTTGCCATAGAATAGCATTCGCTCTTAAAAACGATATACTTACTGTTGTATTCAAAATTAATAACAACGGAGTGAGAATGAATTTTATATTCACATTACTTATGGGTACTCGTCGTCATCATCGTTATAGTCAGAGTCGACTATTTAGATAATACGCATAAAATCGATATCGTGTGGAGTAAACATCAGTAGCATACCACCGTAGGGAGTTGAAAGTATTTGTATCGCATAGATGCGTTCTTTTTTTTTTTGTAATGTTTACTTGTAATATGCAATGACGCACGGTTTTCCCTTTTCCACTTTGATAATTTGAAGTTATATAATGTTTCATTTGTTGGAAAAGAAAAAGCCAATGATAAATATTTTTAAATCGAGTAACCTTCTTATCACAGAAAGCAAATAATAAAATGAAATATTTAAATAAAGATAAGAAATTGTGAAACATGATAACCTAAAGTTTTTGTTAGAGTGCTAAAGACAATACGAGATAATTTTTAATGTTTACAATTTTTATATCAAAATTTGAGTTTATAAATAAATTTTGTAGCGGCAACTTTTTAAGTATTATAAATTTCCGAACCCGGAATATTGTTTTTTATACCTTTGCTATCGTCATAGCTTCCTTTGGTTTTTTTGACATCCATTCCCAGTGCCTTAATACCATCAGCAGTGTCATTTAGAAATTTTTGGTAGTGCTGAGTTGAAATTCGAGAAGCATTCAGATGTCAGCACTGTACATTGATATTTGTGGTATAAGTACACTTATAATACTTAAAGATGGCGCTGCGTTCTTTATCCTTGCTAAAATTACCGCTAAGCACGTAAGCATTCTTTTTGCGATTTTTTGTAGAATACTTATAGGCACACCGAAATATTGTACATAGTTTGTTTTAAGAAAGTGAAATATAAATTGAAACAAATCGCCATTTCAATATTTTTTTCAGAAATATTTACATTTTGTTTTGATTTAAAAATTTTAATTCTATATGTTACCGGCCAAATTAGTTACCATTAAGCCTTAAAATAGGCAATGAAGCTATAATGCAAAAGCACTGTGGCTAGCGTAGACTAAGGGGACGTCCATTAATTACGTGAGGTGTTTTTTTGAAAATTCGGACCCCCTCCCTCCCCTTTGTGAGATCTGGCGGGACCACTCCCTTCCCTCCCGTGAGATTTAAATTATAATTTTTAATTTAAATTCTATACATTAAAAAGTAGACGTGAGGTTTTCCTTGAACCGCTGCCCCCCCCCCCCCTTAGTGAGATTTCGTGAAATTTTGCCGGACTGCCTCCCCCCCCCCTCTACTTTAACTCACGTAATTAATGGACGTCCCCTAAGGGCTTCTTTATGCATCAGGATTCGTCTCGTTTCGTTTCTAATTTCCAAGCCTATGAGTATGCTAGTACAATTCTTATATTTGTAATTATCTAGTTATTAAGCACTAGCTAGATTTTTTTGTTTTCATTTATGTAAAATACAATCGCATATTTTCAGGCATGAATATACAAAAAGAGGTACTAAGGGCCTATTTATGTATCACGATTCGTCTCGTTTCGTTTCTAATTTTCAAGCCGAAAACTATGCTAGCACAATTTTTGTATTTCTTAATTCATTAAACGCAGGTTAGATATTTTTGTTTTCATTTGAAATATAATAGCATATTTTCAGGCTTGAAAATTAGAGACGAAACGAGACGAATTGTGATACATAAAGAGGCGCTAAGACTATGGCAAAGTAAGACAATACACCAAGGCCCCGCTATGCGTCTCTTCGTTATGCGTCGATTCTCTCTTGCGTCGGTTCAAAAAAAAACCAAATCCTCGCCTTTTTTGTAATTTTTTCCTCGTTGCCATGACAACTTAAACTGCGATTGTGTTGTAAGTATGTTTCGTTTTTTTTCAAATTTTTTTGAATATAAGACCCGCGAAATTCGGGGAATACATACCATTATGTTGTGTTTAAATGAATATAAAATTTAAATTTTCAGTGCCTCAAAATTCAGTTTGCGTCTCTACTGATGGAACCAGTTAACTCAAGATTTACATTCTCCAATATGTATAATACCGGCTTCGCGGCGGCCTTTGGTCGCAGTGCAGTCTGTAGTATGTCCAACACCGGCTTCGCTATCCACAGTGCTTTTGCATTAAAATTGCATACTTTTAGGCATAAAAATCAACTAGTTTGGCCTAGGAAAAACTAGTTTATTTTAAAAACTAATTTGGCCGGTAACATATGTTATAATAATAAATTAATCAAACAACCAACAACAAATAAGCTAATCAGTTAAAATTTGTTCGTACAATTCGAATCGATTTTTCTTAAAAATAAATATATTTTTTTAAGCAACGATAATACCGAAAAATTCATACGTAATGTTCAAAGTACACAATTATTTCTTTGTTATATCGGAGCCAATGGAATTATGGAGTGTCCATCACTAGTATGTTAATTAAACGAAGATAATAAATAGTGCAATAAGCCTAAACAATTTATGAAAGTTCAATTTTATTCATTTAGTGATGAGTGACAGTCTTAAATCGAAGTAATAAATAACACGGCATACATACAGTGGCGAGCAAAATGTATAAAAGTTTGTTAATTGTCTATCAATCGGCGCGTAAAATCGATAATATAACAGAGTCGTTAGAGAAGCTTTAGCTAAGGATGCGTACTAAAAGGACACACATAAAACAACACATTAGTGATTAATTGGTTAAGTACAATTCCAAGACAATAATGGCAGTTGCATTTTTCAGAAATGCACTGATTTTAGAGTTGGAATGTAGGTCGAGCGTACTAGTTTCATAATTTTCCTTAATTAAAAAAAAACCTTTGGTTTCATCAATCTAAGTATGAGTATTATTTATATAAATGTCGTATAGTTTTTTACGAAAAATAATTTGTGCATGATTCATTTCTCTTTTAGTGCATGTCAACTAAAAGTTCAATAAATAAGAAGTAGTTATACCCTAAAAGTTCCATCTCATTTGCTGTTATGTTAATGATTTTATAGACAAATGCTTATTCACTTTTGCTCGCCACTGTACATATAACAACACTTTTGCTAAAACGACAAAATTTGAGTTATGGTAACAAATCAAAAATATACACGAACAAATTAAATTGATTTAATAATAAACAAAAATAAAATCAATAAATTTCATAAGCCAAAATAAGGCAAATTGACAACAACAAAGCAACACAACAACCACTTTTCTGTTTTTTTGTTATTATTGTTACTGTAGCTTATTTAGTTGCATTTTGTGGTAATTTATTTATTCGAGCATGCAAACAGTTAGCCGCCATGTGGTTAACTCTACGAATTCACTTTAGGCACAAACGGAAAAGAAAATGAAAAATAAAAAAATTACAAGAAATAGAGCTGTCATTTACAGAGAAGAAGATTTAGCCACTTTTGTTTCTACGATACTTAACATATGAATTGTACTACATAATAAACGATTGCATTTTGTTTTGAGTTTTGTTCTCTACTGTGTTTCAGTTTAATATTGCGTTAATTCATTTCTGTTTTACTCCAAAAATTTTCAACAAAAAGCCGCAAATCAGATTTTGTTATTTTACTGTCCGTGAAGCATAAAAAAAACGGCATTGTAAGAGTAAGCGCGGCGCGGCGGCATAACTGTAAGCCGGTGGCGCAATATACAAAAAAATTAATAATAATTATAAACAACTCGTTTGTACTACGTCTGTATCGAAGATAGAGTGGTGAACAGACAGTGAATAATGGAATGAAAACAAACAGCTGTAAAACGTAGAACCATGTTTTCCTGATTTAAGAGAAATATTTTTTTTTTGTGTGTGAGTAAAGTAGCATATTTAAAGCTTATTCTGATCAAAAAAACTTAAGTTTTTTGGACCCTGTTTTACTTCTATTTTTGCACAGTGAAACTTTGAGATTAAAAATATTTATTAATAACAAATGAATATAGATAAGTATTTTTGCACACATTGCAGTACCGGTAACGGTGAACCAAACCACATAGATCCGTGATTATTCACCAAATTTATTTAAAAAAAATAAATATTTCTTTAAGTTATTTTCTAACTCGACACATTATGTCAGGTTGACTATTCGTCCCGGATTCTAGCACCATGGGAAGAAGCCAACAGAATCCAACTAGTAAAGGTGTGGTTTTATTCGGCCTCAACAAAAAATCAACCCTAAATAGCTAACCTTCGACATTTTGACGAACATCAGTCAGACATTCACCTCTCTCGCTTAGCTAAATGTATCCTCACATGTAGTGTACAGATGGTGAGTATTTTGAATGTTGATATTTTAAGTCACTTGTTCGTCATTTTGACGAATGGTTAGCTTTTGTGTAAGTTTTTTGTTATACGTTCTTTAGTTATATGTGAAAACCGATAAATACGTTTAAAGGTTATTTTATATTATTTTTAGTGTTAATGATTTCGATTTATGGAAATGTCACAATAAAGAATAAACTTATTTCTTTTGAGCTATTGATCAGATGTTAGCTTATCTGAGTGTTAGTAAAAAGTTACTTTTATTTTTGAAATTTTGATTAAGTGCAGTAGCGTACCTAGTGCAGCGCCGAGTGGGCGGTCGCCCCGGACGCAAGACATGGGGGAGGGGGGCGGCAAAATGGTCGTGAAATATACATCGTTTTGCTAGGGTTTTGAATGTCAAAAGTGAGGGCCAAATTTTTTTTTATATATATATTATTTGCCCTGGGTGCCCGATGCGCACGGTACGCTACTGATTAAGTGTTGTCATTATTTATAGCCTTACATTAATAAAATGTCAGTAGCTAGTAACAAAACTATTTTATTTTATCTAGGGATACCCTACTTCGAAATTCGCCACCTTATTGTCTAATGCTAGGCCATCAATGTATGTGAATTTGATTTCATTACTTTAAATAACTTTCTCAGTATAGCATTTTAAAATTATTTAAAGGGTGCCACGCGCACTTTTAGAAATTCGCCAAGTTCTTGTCCAGAGCTTTTCCGAATCACTCTTACTGTATGTGTAAAATTTGGTTCGATAACCTTAAATAATTCTCTCAGCATACCACTTGGAAGTTTTAGCTTGTATAGGAATTGCCACGCCCCCTTGCCGAATTTAACATTTTGGCTAGAGCTATTCCAAGTCATTCTTATTATTTATGAGAAATTTTGTTACACTACTATACATCAAATAATTCTTTCATTGTAGCGTTTTAAATGCTCTATTTTTATGGGCAGTAGGTGTGTTCGTGAACCGATTTCGTTCATTATCAATTCCAAGAGCCTTGTTTAAAGATGTAGCCCATATATCGAATTTCATTCAATTATTTTGCTTAGTTTTCACGCAATTGTGATGTCCACAAACAGACAGACCTGGCGCTAAATCGAAACAGGTGTTGACGCTAATCAAGAATACATATACTTTTCTATACTTCTCTATACCTGTCACACCACTTTCTATGCGTTACAAACGAAATGCCAAAGTGAATATATCCTGTTTGTAAAGTATAAAAACTAAATCAGTATAGAGGCACAAAAATTCAATTAAAACCAACTGAAGCTTTAAAGTTTCATTTTAAAATTCTGTTGATTCAGCTGTGAATACCATACCATATTAACAGTGCTGTCATCATCATCTGCTTCAGCACACCCCAAAACAAAAAAAAGTGTCCTTACATACCCACAGAAATGGCATAACAACCCCAAAGTAACCCTTAAAGATAAAGCCGGCTGCTTTTTATTAGTTAACCGTACCCACTATGCGTATAGTTAAAAATCACAAGATATTTTCCCTCACCCAGTAAGAAATTACCCTCAAAGGAATTAGAAGCAACGTCATGAACAACCCACACCAAGAATTAAATCAAAGTAACAGCATTCTGATAAAAAAAAGGGGTTGGGTATCATTAGCAAAGCTCAAATAAAATGACTAGAAATTTCGTTAACTTTAGTATTATCCTGCCATTTGCACTGTGCAAATGTCAATAACATTAGTCGTAAAAACAAAAAAAAAAAACAAGGATAATTTCCAACTCCCTTCGTCCTTGTCCGCAACAAAGTCAGCTACTTATTGGCTTGTGTAAAAAGTGAAAATATTAAAGCGAATTTACTTGCCACAAAAAATCAATAAGATTTTAATGGAGATTTTTTGCTATTACAACTTGAAATATTGTTTCTATACGTGTCCTTGAAAAGCAAAGGATTTTTTGATAGCAAAGCTGAAGTTTGTTGTTTGTAAGCAAAAATTAAATACACGGAAATATTTTTCATGGTCACGCTCCACTAATGTCAACGACAAATTACCTAATGCGTTCCATGCTTTTTCGGAAATGCTTTTAATGTAGGAAAGAAAGTCCCTTTGAAAAAACAAAAAATTATTAGTTTATAGCATGCAAATAACTAAATTAATGGGCTTAATGATTACATGGAGTAGTCATAGGTCATAATTATATATTGTGGCCTTGAGTTTCGTGCCGAAAATGACAGAAAATTGTATCATTATTTTATTTTCAGCTCACATCCGAATTCAAACTGAAATCGTTGAGTTGTTTTCAAACATTTAATGAATTATTATTTTGTAGCTATTTTACATGGCAAACTTTCCATCATATTCCAAATAATCCTTGTGACAAATACCAGTACATTTTCTTTAACAAGCCACACATTTGTCAGACTACATTTTTCAAAAGCTCACTTGGCAACTGTCAGATATAATAAATTTTTCTTTTTGCTTTTCATCTGACGAAATATATTTATTGTTTGTTTGTTTGTTTGTCCTTATTTGCTTGCGAAAAAGAGAATAGTTAAATGAAAAAAAAACACAGAAAAAAATGGAGAAACATTTGTCAAACGAATAACATGAGTGGCTTCAAGCCATTTTTATTGTGACGCAGCCGGTCAATGACACAATTTTTCTCAGTTTGCAATATACTTAATGAAAGTGGAAAATTTTGAAAAATGGTATGAAATTTAGATTTATTAGTCGGCATTTATACCAGACTTCGAAAAAGTTAATTTAGGTTTATTCTTATTTTTATTCCTATTACTGAAAAAAATTGATATAATATTGTTGTCAGATTTCTCAAATTTGGAAGCAATTTATGCTAATATAATGTTACGAACATACTACGATGTTTCAGAACTCGCAACAGAGAATTAAATCTTTGAGAGACCAGAGGCAAAACGCCGCACAGATATAATGGGTGATTTAATTTAGAGGTTTTCTTTAATGTGCTTTTTTTTAAAGATCACGTGTGACTGGTTTCATGCTGTTATCTTAATTTTATTCAGTATTGTTTGAAATTTCATTATCGAAAGACTTACGCCAGAACAACGCTTGTAAGTTGTGGAAATTTATTAAAGCCACTACTCGTAAAATTTCAACTTTATATTCACTCAAAATTCACATGATTTTTGCAATTATGAAGTCCAGAAAGCTGCCTAGATCGTGAGACATCATACCTGGCTTTTTTTCTTTGGGGTTAGGTGAAGTCAAAAGTCTTCGTCGATAAGCCAGCTACGATTCAACATTACTCGCGTAATTCATATTTAAAATCACGCTCCAAATAAGGAAGTAATAGTTGCCTGTAAAAAGGACAAACGAGAAATGTATCAATCGGCAATTAAATCCAGATCGTATGGCTAGGTAAGGTTAGAGTGGTGGCTTAGCATCCATGCTAGAAGACATCAGGTAGCTAAGCAGCGATCCGATTTCAGTTTCGGCCAATTCACTGAGGTTTTTAAAGAAAGCTTGCCCTAGATATCTGAGCCTGATTCTGGCAAGGGCTGGAGAGTTGCAGAGAAAGTGCTCAACAGATTCTTTTTCGTGCACTTTCAGACAACTGCGGCAGAAAGGCTTGAATGGAATATCTAATTATTTAGCATGATTGTCGATAGTCCAGAGCAAGTTGCGGTGCTTCTCGTGATGTCACTGGGGCTTTTGGACAGTAAGTCAGTGGTTCTTGAATTATTATATGATAAACATATTGCTCTGGACGTTTTACAGGTTTGCAGAGTCCTTTGCTGCCTCGGGAAGAAAATGCGAGAAATTTTTTTATTAACTTTACTTATATGTATGTGCACGCGCTCTGAGGCTACGGTTTCGTCAAGAAAGGAACTGTACCTTATCCATATCGTATAACTAGTTGCCGAAATGTTGAAAGCTTTCCTTGAGTCCAACTATGAACTTCTGTAACGTGTCACAAAAAACAAGAAGAACATATATGTAAATAAAGACTGCTTCAAAGGAACCTTGGTCAAAGCCCTAAAAGAGGATTCTCGCTATGACAGAGCTGAAGGGGCTTCAACATGCTAACAATCCAGCGAATAAATAGAACCACTCCAGAAAAATTAGACAGGTTATCGCCCAAACAGATCGTGTATTGATCAAATTAATAGGGGAAGAGTATTTACCTTGAACCGATTGTACCTTGGACCAACAGCGATATTTCATGTTTGCCAGCGTGTAGCTAAAAATTGTAACAGTACAATTTTCTCTATTTATGTAACCGATTTCAGCAATGCTACACAAGAGCTATTTTGATTTACGTTCTTTCGTCAACTGAGGAAGACGAAATTTTCACGTGATTTGTAAATTTTGTGCAAATTTTCAAGGTGGACTTACGAGCTGTGTAATTTAGTTGTGTTGGGGATCAATGACGAAATAACGGTACCCAACGTTTCTCTTCAAGTTAATTACCTTAAAATCTTATTATCTACTAAGGTAAATTTTTGAGCTTGGCGTGTACCTTGGACCAATGCATGGAATGTACCTTGAACCTATCCTAATTACATAGATTTTCTATGTCGTGTAATGTATTATGAATGTAATTCAGAACTATTCCTCGGAGCAAAAATGACGGTAAAGGTAAAGGTAAAGTAGGCTATTTAAAATGGTTTAAAGGGTAGATCTGCTGCTAAAAAGGACAAGATCGGAAAAGCCAATTTAATTCGCCATTTAACTAAACTTTGATTACCTGGAAGCACTATATTGATATATCAGTCCAAAACTGATCATAAAAAACTATGTAGTACAGAGGAAAGAAAAATTTTGGTAAATTTAGTCTCAGGGTCCACTTTGTCATTCTAAAGAAAAACGTCTTTTACGTGGGTTTGGAAAAAAGACTGCGGCTTTGTGTATTCATGCCATTATAGCTAAATACCAATAAAAAAGTTCAGGCTAGATTCAACAAAGCAAAGGCAACTTCACTCAGCTTCGTAATGTCAAAAATCTCAAAATCTTTGACTCAAACTTGAACCCAGTTCATCTGTATGGCTGTGTAACTTGGTTAATAAGCAGCGCTCTGCTGTACAATTCATAAGTGTTCACCAAAAATTGTCTTCGTCGAATGCTGGAAATGTGGTGGTACAGGACCATCTTCAACTGAAATCTGCCGGAAAACTTTGTAGTGGAACCATCAGGGTAGCAGAAGACGCGGACGTACAAAATTATTGTGAAAACGTTAGACTAAGAAAGAAGAAATACGCGTACAGGGGAAATATTGGAGAGAGCTGAAGACACTCGGTACAGACCGTGCACGTTGGTAAAGTTATGTGGAGGCCTTATGCTCCGTGAGGAGATATAGGACACAAAAGACAGAAAAAGTATGCATGAGATAGCACGCAATTCTGCTAATGAAGATCCAGATATATTAAATGAAAAAGCAAGTAAACGAAACATTCGATGTGATCATTAGTGCTGTCAAATAGAAGTTTTGAGAATTTTCCATTTTTATATATTTTAAAGTTGCACGAAAAAGTTCGAAGATTTTATTTAAGCCAGCATCGATTGACAAAACGAAATGATCTACATTGTATAAATTTAAGTTTCTCAAGCGAAGCTATGAAAAACTGGCAATGTCACCGATGGTTTCGGAGTGGATCAGACTCAAAATTTCACCGGTTCGTCTATAACCTACAAGTTGGGTTCAAAAATTTGTTTGGTTCAACATAAGAATTGCCGAAAAAGCCTTGTCTCACAAAAGCTTCTTAATTTTAAAAATATCAAATTTCAAAAATCGCCATTTGGAATCAATTTTTATCAAAAAACTTAAGATAAATTGAAGACGACACTTACAATTTGAAATATACCGGGTACTTCAATTTAGTTTCCCCAGGCTAATATCTAATAGAAACCGTATAACTTCTGCTTAAAACATTAGTTCTCGAGATATTTTCTTATGAAAATTAAAATGGAGGAGCAAACGGTATATAGCTAGCGTTTCAAAATTTTAGTTTTCCGTCGATAAAGAAAGAACTAAAATTTTGTTTTTACATTTTTTTGATTTTTACATAAAAAGTATCTACAGAAAAAAGTTTGTACATCCCTAGTTATAGAACGCAATGTTTTTTTTTCTAACCAAACTATGTCTTTCCGATGAATAATGAGTCGCTGAACAAAAATCCGGTACTCGATTTTCCCCAACGCTTCAAGCTCTTTTGCATTTTAAATTTGTAGTTATTTTTAAATAAAATAGTACTTAATTATCCTGGATCTTTGTATTATATAGTGATTTAACAATAGGAAATACGAAAAAAAAATTAATATAAAAGAATTACCAAATACGGTAAATGCACTTATTATGTAGTAATTTTAAATTACGTAAATTTTCATTATCTTAAATTCATTACAAAGAAAAACATTGTTTCATTTAAAAGGGTAGGTAACAAAATAGACAACTAGGGGATTAATTCAGAAGAACTTATACCATATTTTTTAGTGAATTTTTGTGTAAAAATGTGGCGCATTAAAATAATAATAAAAAAAAACAAATTCTGTAACGCTACTTTTGTGGAAAATATAGTTTTTTATAAAAATTAAACAAAAAAATTTTCTTTGTTTTTGATGAGCAATAATTTTAAAGTGAAAGCGCGACTAGAAATAATGATGATACTGAAAATTATGTTAATTAACTAATAACCTAATGAAACTGACACATTTGGTTGCTTGCAGCTCAGTTACTTGGAAAGTTATGAGATAATCTTTGTTTGTAAATAGTAACTACTCTGAATATTTACAATTTTTTGGAATTACAATTTATCAATTTCAAATGTTGACACCTAGAATGGCATCTGCAAAGGAATCAATTCATTTTTCATAGAATTGAAAAAGTCAATACCAATTTTAAGAAATTTAGTTTCCAGAGAAATTATTCCCACACAACTCTACTCAAAAATTTAACCGGCAAAATCTGTTTAGTAAAATTTATTTAATAAAAACGGAAAAGAAAGTGAAGCGGCGAACGAATGTAAAATTTCCCTTTTGAAAATGTTATTTTCCTTTAAAAGAGTTTATCAGCACATTTGCTGTGTGCATATCATTAACACAAAATGCTGAACTGAAATGAACTCAAGTTGAGGAGACACAGACAAACCGAGCGTAAAAGCAACACAGATTCTGATACTTTTACTATAGGTGGAACGAACTTAAGATGATGAGAGCTTTCTGGTGGTTGAGATTAGGAGGTCATAAATGGATTTATGCTTTAGGGCGGTTTTTTTCTTCACAATTAGAATTTTCCAGTCATTTGCTGTATACAAAGCAAAGCACAAAATAACAACGAACCCCGGCTGCTTCATATAATTGAAATTAAAATGTAGCTGCTGTTGTTTCTCTTGTCTGCTGATGTTGTCTGACAGACGTCGACGTCTGGCTGTCTGTTGAGAAATTGTAGTTTTGTTGTTGTTGCTGTTGTTGGCACTATTGTTCAAGTGTATAAATTTAGTGCAAAAGTGCAAGATTTTTGGTGCCAAATGATGCGGCAACGCTTTGCTACTTCCAATGATTGAAAGTGCGGAAGTTACAGTTCCATTTTCGAACAAGAGCAGCAAGATACTCGTAACTACTTTAGCTTACAAGCTGTCAGTTGAGTGACACATTAATGATAGATGACCGTATTGTGGGAGAGTAGTAGTAGCCATGGTGTGTTAAATGTGCGCTTCTCTTGTTGTAAACGTAATTAGAGCATAGCTTTTCGCACACTGCTCACTGTTTTATGGTAATTTGTGAATTCGCTATGAGTAGTCATTAACACTTAGAGAGAGACTAATTCAAAATCATGTCATAAATTTAATTTAAGAAGAGGGATTTCGTCTGAATGATTTTCTTAAAATAATTAATAAGTTTAGACTTTTCTTAAGCTTAATTTTTGTGATATTGGAGTAAAAATACAATACATATGAAAAAAAAAATATATTGTGGCCTTAATTTTGACGCTTTTCTAAAATTTTAAATTTTTTTTCTAGTACGTGGAAATTGAAACTTCAAGGCACTTAGTAATTTTATAGTTCGTAAGGTGTCGACTAACTTTGTTTCTAAGACTAAGTAAGTAATGGAATAGCGAACCTTCAAAACGAAAGTGCTCAAAGCAAATATAGCCCATATATATGACGTTTATTTCAGTGTTTTTCATTTTAGTATTAATTAAAAAATAAAGAATTGGAATCAAACAACAGTAAAAATAAGATTAACAACAAAACTAAAAGAGTTCAATGAAAACATGACTTAAATAAGCATATTTTGGACCAGCGATGGGCAACATTTTTTAACATGGAGCCAAAAAGAGTTGTGTATATTAACAACAGCGCCACCAAGATAATCATCAGGTCTTTTGGCGAGCAAAAAGACATGAGTAACGTTTTCCTTGTACGTTTTGGTCAATGCGTAGGTTGTTGCGAAAATAGTTGCTAACCCCCAAAAAAAAAATTCCATGCGCGAAAGCAAATATCTTATTCCTCCTCTCGACGACCATTCATACAAGATTCTTATAAGCAAAAATTGAATACGTACCGTTCCGAAAAGAAACTAAAAAGTACTCGTACTTCTTGAATAGGGGTGGTAAGAGTAAGGAGTACAAGAGTAATAGAACGAATGATTAGTAGAACAAAATGAGTACTTAGTAGAGGAAATGAGTGTGGGCAGTACTAGTAAGGAAAGAAAATCAATATGATCAGTTCTATCAAATAAGCAACTCTATATGAGCGGTATTAGTTAGGAGAAAAAAGTGTTGATTGACGTAGGTACTCCAATATTTTCTGCTTCAAAAATTTGTTTGTCCTGGGTGCTGTTGTTGGTCTTTTTCCAAAGCCTGCACGTCTCTGTTTTTTTTTTTTTTTTATAATAAAATTACTCTCTTAACACATCGGATTTTATATTCTCTCTTCAAAAGTAAGAAAGAAAGTTTGTCCTTTGAACTTCGAAGCCAAATAGTACAAATGAGAAGAAAAAAAAAAACAACAGTAATAACACAAAACTGAAGAAGCAGCATAGGCATCAGCAACGAAAAATCAAATAACAATTTTTGTGTGAGGTTTTGTAAAAACTTAATTCTAAAAAAAACTTTAAAAAATAGTATGCAATAACCTTTTTTAGCACAAACATGTTGTTTTAGAAAATAATTTATTAAAATCGATTCAGTATATTTTGCGCTAAAGCGTTACAAACCATGTCGATATAAGCAATTTTATATAAATAGTTGAGAAGATGGGGCCGAAAATAAATTTTTGACATGAACAGAAGAGACACTTACGAGCTTTCTAAGCTCCTGTTTTGAGCTCATTTTCTGAAATAAAATTTATTACACAAATAATTCTTTGACAAGGGACCAATTTTTGGAAAAAAAGAACACTCTTCCAACTTGCTGTATATTTTTGAAAGCTCAAATTGCGATGCGAGAAAAAATACGACAAAAAGTCAAAATTGGTGAAAATGTACGACAATGCGCGAAGGTATAGATTAGTGTATTTCCGTTTCATTGTATCCGAAAACTTTTAACTAACCAATTAAAAAACTAAAAAGAATTCCCATTCAAAAAAACAAAACTTAAAAAGAAAACTCAGCCATACGTACATTTGTATATGGTAGAGGGCGCTTTGTCATAAGTAAATAACGCACAACGATTTCTTTTTAATTTTTGGGCTTTTTCCATTTATTTTGGGGACATATGATTTTCCTATTTTGGGCGGTTGTTTAGTAATAAATTTTTGAATGATTTTGCCTGGGGAACAGCAGTAGACAAAAGCACCCAAAAAAATAAAATTGAGTTTTGCTCGTATAGGTAAAAGGAAAATTTTTATAAACGAAAGAAAGAAAAAACGCCCAAAAAACCAAAACGATGCTAGGAATAAAAGGGGAAAAAAATTCCTCGCAAATATGTTCTTTGATAAAATTTGGCAATAATTACAATGTAGGCCGTTTACTGTTTTTCACTAAAAATAGAAACTTGAAAAAGTTTTCTAAAATATTTCTTCAATGTTATTTTTACAAAATAAAAGTGTAGGTATTTTAAGAATGCGATATGTAATTTAATACGACTAAATGTTCAAAAAAAATATTTTATACAATCATTTGCTTCGAAGAACCTTTTGAACTCATAAAAATGCAATCAAAAGATCACCAAAGGTTAGATATTCCAAAGAAAAGTGAAAAAAGTCATCAAAATGTTTTCGCTATAATATACTTAGCGATAAACAAACAAACAAAAAGGGAATAAACAAAGTATAAACAAATTTTCCGACACAAACCAGCTGAGACCGTCTGACGTCTTTTTAATGGTTCTTTGTATCGCAAAAAAATTGCCGGAACATATGTTACGCGCTAGTTTTTACTTTTTAATATTCCGACTTTACGCTTATTTATAGAAGGTATTTTCTTTGTTATTTTACTTTACAACAAGAAGTTTAGTTGAAGAAAACATTTTTATTTTTTTATTTTCTACAACACGATGTCTTGATTAACACAATCATAAAAAATGCCTATCAATTCAATTTCGCATTTGTTAATTTTCTACTATATCTACATATGTGCGTACTAGGGAGTTCAATTCCGGGATGCGTGTGAGGGGTTTGATAACCGAATTTATTTCATAGGGTTTATCGAGAACTTTTTTCAATTTGAACAAGCCGGACACAACGCGATAACTTCGAGTCTAAAGTATTTTTGTTTGATTTAACTCAAAAATAATAAATTGAAATTGTCACAAAACAAAATGATAATTTGAAACTAGTGAGGGTCACAAGTTTGTACATAACAAAAACCCTAGTAACAGCTCAAAATAATTTCATAATTTTAAGTGAATCATTTACAATTCATTTTGAATTTCAAAAATTGATCAGCTATATAATTCAAGGCAAAGTTGGGTAAAACTCTACCCTTGCAAGTCAAATGTGAATGAATTGAAATTCAGTATTGAATATGGACAAATGGCAAATTCCTTTTGTAGCTACAATTTCATATATAGAAATTTGGTATTGAAAAGTTTTAAACTCATTTTAAGCAATTCGATCTCAGAATAGATTTTTTATGGAGAAATAGTTTTGTTCATTCTATTCCAGTAATCAAAGTTTGGAATTGCAAAATTTTATTTTTAAGGAATTTGATTATTTAAAAAATTCAAAAAGTTTAATTGTCCGTTTTTCTAAAACAAATGTTTGCACCATTTGATGACGAAAGTTCCAAAATTAAGTTTAAACATTAGACCAATAAATGAGAAAAGCTGTAAAATTAATTTTTCATTTTCTGGCACCCCGAAGAGCCTGTTTTTTGGAACATTTTCGGTCTTACCACATTCATTGCTGAAAGTATTTCTTTTCGTAAAGTGGAACTAAATTATACTTTCCGGTATCCGTATTGCCTTTAGTGATGTTCAAAATTGAGCTTACACCTTTTCATATCTCAATTGGATTCGTTTTTCCAATCCCTTTATTCAATTCCTTGATACATAATTAAAATTTTTAAATCCTACCCAGTGCCATTTTAGTGTACCATTTTATATAAAAAAAAAGTATAAGCTCAATAAATTGTTTTTAATATAATTTAGTTGTTTTGTTTATAATATCCTAAAAAAAAATCTAATTCCGACAATCCCGGAATCGAGAAAAGTGTATGGGATTGACATCCCTATTACGTATACGCTATTTTGCATACTTAGAAGCGGTTACGTTGACCTCTCAATGGTGGAAAATAATAAATTTGATTTTTGTTTCACTTTATTTTCAAATAAAAATTTTTCTTGGTTGCCTCATTCAACAGTTTGTAGCCCATAATAAGGCGCCACCCTGGAGCGTGCGCCTTAGACAAAAGGCAGATGCAAATTAATGAAAGGCAATAAAGCAGACTAAAAATGGCTTTCGTTGAAAGTTTAATTAAAACATTTATTTTAAAAGTAAATTTTAATTAGAATTTTTGGGTTTATCGATTTTTTTGCTTTGACGAAAATGTATGAAGGTAACTATAACAATTTGCTGTCACAAAATAAGTCAAATATTTCAATCAAAAGCAATTAAAATAATTTTAATTAGAAAATATAACTTTAGACGGAGTGTTATTAAAATAAATATTTTTTTTTTATTTGTAAAGAATCTTTTGTTTACAATTAATGTTCCATATCAATATCAAAATACTAATTGAACTACACCAGAATGAAATAAAAAACGACACCATCTAAAAAATTGAGATCATACGACCTTCAAGAAGTGGCATCATTTCATCAAACAGCATGTTAATATGAACGCGTTCTACATTTAATAACTTGTTGACCGCAAAAATATATCTCTTTTTTTTGAGTTATTGCTTGATTTGTTTTTCTACAATTGTTAATTAAAATAAAAACAACAAAAGAGCATTTTTATTTTATTGTGATAGTTACTTTGTGCAAGTGTATTACACATATGAAGACTTTTTTATTACATAAGTACAGCTGCGGTCAAAATAATAGGCCCAAAAGCGTGGTAAACATCTTTGACGAAAAATCTCGGAAAATTTGGGGACTACTCGAAATTTTTTTTTTTTTTAATGTAACATACTAGATGCTATCCTATCTAAAGAAATTATTAAAAGAATACCTTTCCCCAATTTTATAACATAATAATGCTCATAAATGCCAATATTAGACAGTCAGAAAAATAGCACCGAGGTTTTACATTAAATACATATTATATTAGCTAATACTTTGTTGCATTTCCTTCATTGCCAACGAAAGCGATTACATTAAATGCATCAGTTTTTGACACCTTTCTTCAGAGATCGCCTTCCAAGAACATTATTGGCAGCACAAAAATTTTTCTAAAATGTATAGAATGCAGAATATGGGTTTAGCGTACCACAGAACTTAATAGGAAGCTCAATGCAGCAAATCTGTATGGGCGTATTGCTAGAAAAAAGCCGTTCCTGCCAAAAAAAGCATGTGATGAAACGTTTGTCCTTTTTCAATGAAATGGACCTTCATGCATTCTAATGACCATCAAGATCATCAAAACCTGGCTTCAGCGAGAGAAAATAAGCGTTTTGGACTGACCAGATCAAAGTCCGGAATTCCAAAGAAAATTTATGGAAGGATGTAGAGGCAAAACTATAGAATAAGAATTTCAAAAATTATGACTATTTGTGGACTGCGGTTCATTCATAAGTAGAGGTGTTTCAAAGACTTGTGGAGAACTTGAGCTGAAGATGCGAAGCGGTCATGTAAAATAAGGTATTGAGTACAAAATAACTATTAAATATCCTTAATCATGGACATGCAGATTTTGTTAAATTCCAATATTGAAAATAAAAAACTTTCCATATTCTAGCATTTGTGCTATTTATATGAACAGCTCATTACGGCTATGTGAGACATTTCTTTTAAATAATTCAAAATTTTTTAATCTTGATTTAAATTTTTTTTGTTAACAACTGAATTGGTAATACATTAAGTTAAATTTATGTATCTCTTTAGTTCTGAAAAATTAAGTTCCTTTCAATAAAATTATTTTTTTTTTAACTTAAAATAAAATGTGCTATTTATTTGATCACAGCTGTAGGTAGCTATATACATACAATTAAGTTGAATAACCACTATGGAAACGATTAAATTGTATGTAACAAGATATGGCAATAGATGACGAATAGTATATAACTATATAGAAAGTATAGTGTATGCCATATACAATATAGGCATCAATACATCATCATCAATAAATTTTCATTAGTTACTTCAGGTTACAGAAAAAATCAAAGAAGTAAGAGGTGCCTTTACTCAGCTCCAAAACCTATGGAAATCAAACAACATTTCCACTCACACCAAATTAAGAATATTTAAATCAAATTTTCAATCCGTATTGCATTATTCACTACTTTAACGAGCACTCTACTATACGAAGACAAATACAAACTTTTATAAGCTCCCACTCGAAGCGAATATTACGTTTTAGGTGGCCCCTCACGATCTCGAATCACAAACTTTATTTGGCATCCAACTTAACTTCTATTTCAGCTGAGATTGTGAAAACGCGCTGGTAATTGACAGGCCATACGATCAGAAAAGTTGCTTATCGTTCAGTGCTGTGGTGAAGCTCCAGCGTGACAAATGAAGACCCAGAACTTCATTATGACGAATAGTTAGTAAGAAATTATGTGTCAAAAATTGAAACGAACTGGCACAGCATGAAACAACGAACCGGGGATCGAAATAGTTATAGATCCTTTGTCCTGGCCCTGCGCTTTTAAAGAAGTTTTATTATATGAGCAAGAAGTAGCAGAGTTCTTTTAAAAACTGAAAATCATCTAAGCTTTTGTGTACCGCTTCAAGGGTTTTTGCAGGTATATTGTAATACATATATGTATTAACATTTAATTAAAAAAATCAAAAGGAAAATAGAACTTTTTCACACCAAAAATTTTACTTCCTTAAGTTATTTTTAGAAATGAATTAAGTTAACAAAAGACAGAATAAAAAAAAGTTGGTAAATGAAAAAAATTATTTAATGACATCAGCGGCGGCAAACACGTTGCTTTGCAGAACACACTGGTCAGTTGGTATATGGTTTCATATGAAATAGTGTATATACGTTCAAACGTACGTAGTATTTTTTATGCCTCGTTTTTTCTTATTGTTATTGTGGCTAACGCAGTCTGTGCGAATAAATTAAAAATAAAATTCAAAACAAAAATAAAACGCGTTTGTTATGTTGTTATCACCATAGAAGAAGCAATAGCAACTAAAACAAAACAAAATTTTTAAAAAAATTCACTAAAAATGTTTGCGCTGTCAGTGATGTTGACGTTAACGTTGAAAGCTGTTCCTCCTCACGTGCTAATTTCTATCTTAAGATCTTGATATTTTTATTTTTCAGGTAGTGAGCTTCTTTTGTCCTCCTCTCACTTGTCCAACCTGGTGTCTCTCCGTAATGTACAATTTAGTTATTTTTGCTACCGAAAATGAAAAATTTCAATGTCAACGGTAGCCAAACACAAAGGTTGCAGCAGTAGCAGCAGAAAATAGAAAAAATTTCATCGAACATTTTCATTTTGCACTTCTCTCTCTCTATGAAAATCTTTAGGTAAAGCAAAAACAACTTACGGTTTGTTTATCGTTGTGCGGATTTCAAATGTAAATATTTGTAATTTTTTCGCATTCAGCATTTTCTTTTAATTAGAGATTTTGTTTTTATGAAGAATTTCCTGTTTATTTTTAACAACACCAAGGATTGTTTTGACAAAGATTTTCGATCAAATTCTTCTTAGAACACACATTTATCGCACACTTTTATTTAAGGTATTTGAAAATAAACTTTAAAAAAGTTGGAAAATTTTTCATAACAACAATAATAGGCGGAAAGCCCGCTGTAGAAAATTCGAGTGTAAGCGATTAAAGGATGGGATGTACAGGAAATATATTGTTGCGTTTTGGTGAAAATAACCAACCGGGGTTGCCTAGCTAAAGCCCGTACCGATGCTGGAAAGTACTTACTTCAATTTTGTTATTTAAATTAAAAGTGTATAAGATTGCAGCTCAAATGTATGCCAAATGATAGAACTCGAAGAGCCTCAATAGAATATACAAAGTGTTGAATTCTGTCCTAAATATGGGTTGCCGCCGGTGTTTTGGGTTAATTTTTGTTAATAGAGATAACACCTTGAAATGTATGCCAAACGATAGAGCTTTAAAAGCCTGTCTTGCTGAATGTTGTCCCAAATATGGGTTTCCACTCTTTGTACGGGCAAATTTTTTTTTAAATGGGTGGCAATCCATGTTTGGGACAGGATTCGACAAGACAACCCTATATATTCCATTAGGCATTTCCAGCTCTATCATTTGGCTGAAATTCGGGCATCGGGACGGGCTTTGCCAAGGCAACTCTGGTTGGTTAGATTAACCGAAACGCAGCTCTATCTAACTCGTGCATCCCGTCTTGCAATCTTATACACCGTATTTTTCTACAGCGGACACTTAACTATAAATAAATAAAAATTTTCGAGATTCCGGAATTTAATTTAAAAAGTTATATCAGAGACTTAAAATATATATTATTGGCTTATTTGTGATTGCAATACCCCACTAGATATTTTAAATAAGCCACTTAAAATAGAATTGGATATCGGCATCTTTATTATGACCCAAAAGAACAATCCCAGACATTTATTTTTTAAAGATAATTTCATTCAAATGTTGGCCGCGACTACGCCGTAGGTGTTCCAATCGGAATGTTCATTTTTCTAGGTAACTATATCGCGAATCGAAATGAATCAAATTTTGACTACACATAGCCCCAAAGAAAAAAGTTCTAGGCGGCCTTCTTGACTACATAATTGCGAAAATCATGTGAATTTTGAGTGAATATAACACAGGCACACAAAAAAAAAGTCCCGTGACCCAGAGAGTAGACCCCTCTAGACCCACACTTTCGAGGTCGCTGATTCCGAATATGACCTTCAAAAATGGTTTCAAATGCCAGTTTTCCCGCTACCTCCCCCTTGGGAGTCAATACTCAAATTGGCATACAAAGTTGAAATGGATGTGCATTTCTATGTTTTTTGGGGTGCTAAAACTGAAAATGAGTTCGACCCTTCCAACACCTCCTAGCGCCCTTTTACTAACCCTAGAAAGCGGTTCAAACTTCAATTTTCATGCGAAATTGAGATGGATGTGCATTTCTATGTTTTTTGGGACGCTGGAACCGAAGATGACAACGAAAAAGAAATATGACCTTCCCATTACCACCTAATACCCCCTTAAGTTTGAACCCCTTTCTAGGGGCGTTAGGGGGTGTTGGAAGGGTCGAACTTATTTTTTGTTATCATTTTCAGTTTTAGCACTCCAAAAAACATAGAAAGGCACATCCACTTCAACTTTGTATGCCAATTTGATTTGACTCCCAAGGGGGTGGTAGCGGGAAAACTGGCAATTGAAACCATTTTTGAAGGTCATATTCGGAATCAGCGCCCTCGAAAATGTTGATCAAGAGGGGTCTACCCTCTGGGTCACGGGACATTTTTTTTTGTGTGCCTGGGTAATCAATTGATATCAGTGAGTTTAATAAATTTCCTTAACTACGCCAAAAATTACAAAAAAAATTTTTTTTGTAAAAGGTATGTATATCATACTTATTTTTTGCGTAATTTCCTAATGAAAATTGCGCAGAATATTTTTCCAAAAATTTGTTTAGGCGATTTTTTCTTTATATTTTTGAATATTTTGCTTTAAGAAAAGTCAACCAAAATTTAAAAATTATTGCAAAAGTTACACAGAAAAACACAAGTTCACCCAAAGCTTAATATATACAAATTCGAGCAATTTATCATCAAATATGCAAAATAAAGACATAGATATTTTTAAATCCAAATTTATGTGGCTGAATTTGTACCTAATAACGTGGTTAAAAACCCAAACAAATAAATGTCAAATTTTGCTAAAAGCGTAGCGCTTAGATAAAGATTATATGCAGACATTACTGAATTGAATTATTGAATTGAAAATTATATTCTTATTAGAAGTTGGTTTCCTTGCAAAAAAAACAGCACATTTTTGAAAAACTCGTTTCTCTTAATGTTAGCAATATCGTTGAAATGGAATTTTTGAATGTAACTATTTGCCCCTGCCCGTTCTCTTAAGGTGCTATTTCCAGATAAAATTTTTCGTAGTGCACATGCCTACCTTATACCTAATTAGATGATGTATCACGTTGAAGAATTTATGTTTACTTTGGCTACAGATCACAGCAAAATATGCAGATTAAGCATTTAATATGACAGTAAGCATTAGATTACAAATGCAATGAACATTTTTGCAAACATTTTTCAAATTTATTAAATAGTCAAACTTGTTGTACAACAAAATCAAATCACTATTGATGTCAAGAAGTACTATATTCAATGTGGCCATCAATCAGACATATAAAAACTTATAGCTTATTATTTTGATAGAAATAAAATTCTAATTTTCCATAGCAAGCAATTCCGTTTAAGTGCCCGTTAAAATAAAAAAATATGATGCAAACGGGTAATGCAACTGTTGTATAAGCATAAACTTTGAACTACTATCAGTATAATCTCAATTTAAATATGATATTTGCAATAATCTTACATATTTGAATGCATGCCTTGAGCTTCATCTATTAGAATAGAAAATAGAGCAGAAAAAAAGAAAAAATAAACGAATGCATGTAAAAAGAAAAAAAAAACAGAATAGAAGTAGACAAGTCGTTCAGAAATTGCGTTATAAACAAAATGTAAGGCAACTTATTGTTAGATGCTAATGAAAACAATTTACAGTTTCACACATTAACGTACGTTGCATATTCTATTAGCCACTATTTTTTTTTTAGTTTAAAAACTAAACTGTTTTGTTTATAAATTGAAGAGATAAAAATAAATGCACTTTTCAAAAAATTTTGTATGCAAGAAATGCAGTTCATAAAATAAGCGTTCAACAGAAATATTTAATTTCACTACAATTTTGTTAAATAGCTCGTGTGTTTCATAATAAAATATTTTGAAAAAAAATCACGCCTTATCATAACAATATAGTCCGGCAAAATGACCATAATTCGATTATTTTTAATTCGCATAATCAATAATTTTTGCTAAGCCGTTTAAAGTATAATACAATAATAGAAACGCTACTTTATATGTTAGTATAATCTTAAAATTCGTATTGGTGAACATTTTTAAGATTGTGTTGGTATTGTTGTTTTTATTTTTTTGTATATATATTTGATAAATGACGAGTTAATTGAACTGTGGCAATGAATCAAAGTCTAATATGAAGTAATTTTTTCTATTTGTGTAAATATGACGCTGATGCTCGATTTTATTGAAATTTAATTCTTAAATTAAAACTCAAAATTTTTAATAAAATAGAATCCATCATTGGTTTAACAATGTTCGATATTTAGAAATGAGGATGGTAAGTCGTGAATCGCTTTAATAACCAATATCTGCTTCAAACGCATTACTTTAGATCAGCGGTGGGCATGGAAATCTAGCAAAAGAGCGCAACAACAAAATCAAGCAACAAAAAACGAAACGAATTTTAAAGTTTTTTTGCTTTAATTTTCAAGTTCGCCAATAGCACAAAAAAAAGACCAAATTGCACTACAAACAAAAACAATTGCTGCATTCGTCGAGACAAAATGCGGCACCGTCGCTAATGCCTTTGTGCGTTGATTTTGTTTACATTTGAACTCAAATCTACGCTGTACGTCGATAGCGTTGAAGTTCTGCGAATTGTTTTTGATTGCTTGTGCATCGAATACCGGTTCGGAACATGAGAGCGGAAAGTACCACTACGTGCCCATCGCTGCCTTAGAATATTGTGATATCTAATTCGGGAGAGTATTACAAATGTAAAATGACCTTTCATTGAATAATTTAGTGACTTATACAGGGTGGTCCAGTTCTGAGCAGCCATTCTCTATGATTCGATTTTCTGGTACATTGTGAGTAAAATATTGTATAGATCCCGCCTATCTTGAATACCCTCTAAGTTGTTTAACAAAGTTCCTTTAGAGTAGTACTCACAAACAAATATTATTTATCTGTAATTTCTAATAAGCGGAGAGCCCGCTGTAGAAAAGTCGAGTTTATAAAATTACAGGATAAGATATACGGGAAAGATAGTAATGCATTTTGGTCAAACTAACCAACCAGAGTTGCCTTGCCAAAGCCTGTCCCGATGCCCGAAAATGACCGAATTTTGCCCGATTTTATTGTTTTAATTAAAATTTTATAATAACTATTACAGCTTGAAATGTATGCCAAATCCGTCCACAATAATTTAAATTTTCCTAAAGCCGTCCACTGACGTACCTAATTCCGTCCACCTATATTTTCATTCAAATTTTGTGTCTTTATAAAGATAAAATTAAAAAAGAACTAAAAATTATATTTTTTTAATCGAGTTTTATTAATTTAAGGACTTCAAATACCATTTTGTTAAAGAAATGGTTTTAGAAAAAAAATAAATTAAAAATAAAATAATTCATAAAAATATAATTATAATTTATTATTTTAATAGTTTTTGAGATCAATTTTTCTTATACAGGTTTTTTTTCCATGCTATGAGCTATATTTATAATAGAATTTAGAATTCAAAATGACAAAAAAAAACAAAAGGGAAAAAGTGTTATTTTATTTCTTCATAAATTTATTTATAACTACAAAACTGTTGATTATGCAGAGAATCAGTATATGAATAAATTAAAGAAATTGTTATTCTTAATTTTTCTAAGTTTGTTGCAGCAAAATCAGACTAGTCGTTCTCGAGTTATGTCAAACGAAATTCCCCTATATGATACTTACAAACTTCAAATCGATATATCTCGATTCCTAGACGTGACCCAGCGAAACGCCGGGATACGTATAACATTTTTTTTGGCCGATATAACTTTTTCCGGTAGTCAGAACCACCGCCGATCACTGACCCCTACCATTTGTCGCACAGTGTAATCTGCGGTATGATCTATATGCAATATTAAAATTTTGAAAAAAAGTCTTCGAGATATGCATTTGCTGAAGATAAAATTTTTAACATTCACTATGCTTACGAACTAAATTAATGGTACAAAACTGGATTTTAATTAAATCATTAATTTCTGACATATTAGCAAAAGAATAAATGTTTTGATTATGTGTCCCGAAAAATTAATTTTTGTAACCAAATATTCCTACACATAAGTATATTGGAATTAGTAGTACATATTATTCTTCTAGTCCAGTGTCTATATTATAAGCCACGAAACCAAAAAATAATAATAATAATAATAAATGTATTTGAAGCTTTAAAAAATTTGAAAAATATTATAACTACTGTGTTTATAAACAATATTATATTGTGTTTTAAACAAATTCGAGGGATAGCAGTTCACAAATTATTATTTTTGGAAATGTGAAGCTTATGTTTTAAATAAGTTCTTAAAATTTTAAATGGAAGCAGTTACTTATTAGAATTAAAAAAGTACAGAAGAATAATAAACAAAGTCCAATAAACATGTAAAAATAAAACATGTTAAGAATGATTTGAAACAGGAAGCTAACCTCGATAAACATCAGCATAAATAACCGCATATTCATACAAGGATCATTAATCAGTAAAAATTGAGACCTCCATGAACAAAGAGAAAAAAAATGTATTGCTGTGCCGGGTGCAAACGAATATAAAAAAACTATAAAAACAACTACCATTGTCAAAGAAACAGCGAATCAAAATAAAATAAAAACTGTGATGGGGGTAGGAACGAGACAAGAATTTTATGTTATAAAATTGTTAAAGAACTCTTGTATTTGATAAAGAAAAAAGTATGACGGATAATAAAACTGAGTTCTTGGAGTTACTTAAAATGTTGTTTTCCTTAAAAGATAAGGCATTTGTTTGAGGTTTTAATATTCCCATGTCTTAAGAATTACAATTACGAGCCTGATTTGAAATATGTGGTCAAATGTTTCTCAGGGAATTTAAGATTATTTAATTCAAGTATAGCCTACAGATTTAAGGGACCAAATTTAACATGTAAAACTGTGCAGAACAAACAAAAAAAAAATATCGGTCCAACTTTCTAAAAAAAAATGTGCTAGATCGATATAATATGCTAGACTACATAAAGTTTTGAAAGCTGAGTTACAAAAATATTTTCAGATTCTAGAATAAGTCTAACCTCTCAACAACTCAGATTATAGACAAATTTTCTTAAAATTTTAAAATAAAACAGCTACATAACTACATACTATGTCTATCGCTTAACTAGTAGAAACAATTTTTAAACTTTTGGCCCATATGTAAAATGCATGGAAATTTTTCGATTACAAAACCAACAAATGAATTCAAATTTAATTAAGAAAATGTTTCTTCAACTCACCATTTTGCTGTAGTTTCCAGGCGCAACTCATGGTACGATGAAGTGAATTGAAACTTTGCAGCGCGTTTATTAACACGCTGCAAACGTTTCCAAACGCTGCCCATGAGGCTTTTTGGTGTAGTTGTTGTAGTCGCCGTGGTTAGTGCTGTGATAAACTCTGAATATCTTAATACGTGTGTGGAGTGTGTAGGATGGAGCAGGTAGTTCTCAAAAGTAAGTACTTCTGGGATGTAGTTTTCAACTTTTGTTGAATTCTATTAAATTTTTTGAAGCGTTACCAGACGCTATGATTAATGAAGTTTTTAAAATGATTTTTGTTCTGCTCTCTGCACCAAGTGTCACAAAGTGTGCGCATGCGCAAGTGTTTCAATAGCTCGTTTGAGGGCACCGTAACTGATTTTAGTGTTGTTTTCTTTCCGAAAATCTGTTAGCTTTATACAAAATTTTTGTACACTTGAATTCGGTAAGATTGCATGAAATTTTTTATTTTTCTTTTTTATTGATTCTGTTGAAATTTTGCCAATTTTATTTTGAACTAAACACAGTTGGTGTTCCGTCGACAGCCTTTTTAACACTTTGTCGTTATTTTGTTGCCAATGTGTTGTTTCACAACAACTTACAGCTGTTGTCTGTTATTTTTATTTTGCGCCTTACTCTGATTCTTTTTTGATTTGTTTTTTTTTTTCTATGCTCCTTTTATTTTATTGCACTTATATATGTTTTATAATTTTAACAATTTTTTTTGTAGTTAGTTGCCTAAACAAAATGTGGCCACGACATTTTGTTTCGAATTCTAGAAAAAAGCACATTTTTATTGAAAAAATATATTTTAAATTTTCTTAAACTGTTATATAGAAACAGCGCAATTTCGTGTAAATATAAAACAAAGTTACGGGGGAAAAAAGCTAATTAAATTTGATAAGAAATTTGTTGTTTCATTCATTTTGTTTACTTTAAGTTATTTTTATTAATAGGTCGAAAAAAAAGAACAACAACAAGCAAGGTTTTCAGTGGTGATAATGGGATTGTGGCGGTCTGATTTGTTTTTTTTTAAATTTGCTATTAAAGTAAATTAAACAATATGTACCAGCAAAGCCAAAAAATGTCATAGTATAGAAAAATTAATATGTCTCTTGAATAAAACGTTAAATTTCAAATTTCAAAATATAAAATTAAATGATTAAACCAATAAAAAAAAGTACATAGATTCAGTGAATCGGTTTTTGTGTTATATAAATTAGGTGTTCATTTTGAAAATTTTGTAGATTCTTATTTGCCTATTTTGTAGCATTGGGGTTAATAATAATTCTCCCACAATTTCAGCGTCCTAGAACAAACTTGTGAACTGCGCGAACGGAGTTTCTTTTGGGTGTTATTTATTTATTTATTTTATTTATTTATATGATAATAGTGGTAGTACATTAAGACCTGAGGTCTTATAGAGTACATCAATTAAATTGAATTCAAGTATTAAGTGATTAATTATTTATATTATTATTTATGGAGTTTTTATCCCATTTTAATAAAATTTGACAAAAAAAAACCGACTTACTATAACTAAGTAGAAAAAATCTGCCTTATGTGCCAAGATATATCATCTTATGTAGGTATTTCAGTTGTTTGGGAAGTGCCACACCCTGTTGTCATACCATAAAAATGGCAGCAATATATACTACATACATATGTATGTACATCCGAAGAGGTTTTTTTTTTTTTTGTTTTATAGAAATTTTATTTTTAACAAATTAATTTTTGATATTGCAGATCTCTAAAATATATCTGTATCTGGCTTTAGTTAAAGAGTAGAGGTAGTTACCTACTGTTTTTATATATCAATTGCCATGAAAAATATTTGATCTGAGTGTGGAACGGATAACGACATATGTATGTATATCTGATCGAATTGATCTCTTTCTTAACACAAACCAATTATATTTTTTATTTATGCAAAAAAAAAACCTTAAAAATGATAGAGAGCACTTTTATCATAAAAAAAGAAACAATAATAAGTATGTGCTGATGTGCTAGTTGTACATGCAATCACCGTTCTCTAGACACAATCATAACGATTGGACTCGACATAACACATAAATTTGCTACATGCATACTATGCTTCAAGGAAAATACGAAGTGCTACCCAACAGAAAATATGTGGAAACATTCTTCAAATTTACTTTGATAGCTGAGTAGAAAAAGCATTACCATTAAGTTGCTATTGGAAAAGATTTTAGGTAGGATTTCTTCCACATCAAACAACTCATGACTTACTTCTTAAAACAAAAGAAAACACAAAGCTTTTCAGACACATTCCGAAAGCAATGTAAGGAGAAATTTTTACATACACACATCCTCCTCGCAATGTACAGAAATATTTTTAACGTTCTAGGGAATGCTTCAGGTATGCATAGTGAAATCTTTCCATTTCCTAAAGGGATCATTTTCAAAGAATTGACATAAAAATGACAAGGCATTGAATTCAATTTGAAATCCTTGCACTTTGTGGAGTACCATCTCTCTTTAGTTTAGTTGAATTTAGTTACTCGTAACTAAACTAGAGGCAACCACAAGCTACCTGATTTCAATGGACAATGACTTGAGAATCAACCAAGGCAATCACCATACACAGTAACACAAACATACATAATATAGAAGCAGGGACGACAAGTTGTTGGCAGCTGCTGCCTAGCTGGGATGTAAGGCTGTTGATGATGTTGAACTGTTCGCATATGTGAATGTGTGTGGGTTGTTTAGAAAAACGAAAACAACAACTAACTGCATATAAAATGATTATAATAAAAGGAGTATTGGTGGGGGGCCAATTGAGGAGAAGACTTGAAGTAACAACGTTGAGATTCCTATAACGACACCGACATTTATCGAGGCAATTTAAATAAAGAGATTCCGCATTAAATATTTCAGTATTGATGAACAATATCGTTTTCGTCGTTAAAGTGGATATAGTTAATGGCTTATTTACAATATGAAATGGGTTTGTCTTTGTTTAAAGAGTTTTTTGATATTATATGAAAATTAACGAAACCAACAAGCAAACGATTGGAAATTTCATTTTATAAGAATCGAAAATATAAATAGAAATGGAATTTATATTTGATTTTGATGAGATAAATTGAAAACGTTAAAATGCATGCCTCGTTGAAGAACCCTACAGTAAAATAATTCGAATAATGCATTTTTTTACTACGGAACTTGAGCTATTTGTACATTTTTGCAGCTGAAATTTGGGCAGTTCTTCAATTATAGGCGAATATTTTTATATTAGGTGCACTGATTTCGTCTTGGGAGAGTGCATGCACTATATACACTAGGTTGATCCAAATTTCTTTTTTTGTTTCAAACAGGCTTAATATAACGTAACTAGATAATTTTTAGCAAAACGCAGAGCAGGAGAATGTTGATAAAACTTTTTTAAATATTCGTTTGTTTTCACTGCAACAAATTTTATGTACAAAAAAAAACTCCTCTCTTTTATATCCCGAAAACCGTAGCAAAGTCAGATATTTCCAAATATTTTTAAGGATATTTACTATCTCCAATTATTTGTATTTAATAAAAAAACTACACACTTTCACCGAAAGCTCTAGCAAAATGAGATTTCTTATTTCCAATGAAAATGCGAACAGCGCGGAGAAGAAAATCAAAAACGCGGACTTGTTCTGCAAAACGCGGATCACATGGTCACGTTAGAAAGAAAAATACTGAGCCAAGGAGAGCTCATAATATTAATAGACTATACTGGTGGCTCACTGTACTTTATAGTTTTCCATAGGAATAACATGGGATGGAATACTTTACTAGTTATATATTTTCGTCTATATCCGTTGGAATTTCACATAAAAATTATCTGGTTATTAATTTTTTTCCTTGAAGAAGCACTTCGTAATATTAGGGTCGTTCAAGCATTACGTAACGCGTTTTTTGAAGATTTTTGACCCATTCCTCCCTCTCCGTAAACGTTACGGTACCATCCAAGTGACCATGTTTACCTAAAAGTCACAATTGTGTTGCGCAATGTACCGGAAAGTCATTTTAGCGGCTTTTGATATGTTTTAGTCGCGTTTGCGATAATATTAAATAAAACAAGAGTTTTTTAACTCGCAGCGTAACGCGTTGTTCAAAGCCCCCTCCCCCTATTACATAATACTTGAACGGCCTTTTATTAGCTTTCCGAATATAGGAAAAATTCGAATATATTGTGAAAACCCGATATTTTTTGTTGGTTTTTTTTTTTTGTAAAAAATCTTATGCTTTTTCCAATGGGCTTGGTCCCGATTATTTTGGTATAATCAAAAATTGGAATTTTTCTTTCTGTGAGAAATATAAAATGAATCTTCGTTGAAGAATAACTTTCCTACAGGGATCCTAGAGTTAAAACTCACACATCGTGTATCTTAAGAACCAAACGAAGCAAATTGCTCAATAATATTTATCGCATGTCTCATCGAGTTCTACAAGATATAAGTCTCAAATTTCCTAAGCTAAAGTCTTTCCATTCAAGTCAAACGAATACTTGATTATCAATTTATTTTTCTTTTTTTTTTTAATAGCAAGACAATAAAAAGTTTGAGGACCATAGTTTTCGAGACTTAGCGATCGGAAGTCATGAATATCGTTTTATAAAAGTCGAAAACGTGTCGGTTTGAAAATGACAAACAGATGTCAGATGGCCAATTGTGCGTAATGATCAGGAAATAAGGAAAATTTGGTAACTATGCCAAAATTTAGAAAAAATAGTCATACCTATCTCGAAAAATATAGCACAGATTTCATCAAATTTTTACGAACGAATATTATGATCTATCCGCGAGCTAGATTCGTTCCGAAACTTTTGACGTCATATTCGTCATTAAATAAAGAGGAGCTCCCAAAGTATTCTTATTCCAAATTACGAAAGAATTTTCGCGAACGTAAATCTATCCAATAGTTCAAGTTCTTTATCGAAAATTATGGCAAAATAAAAAGCGTAAGCTGCAGTTTCCTCTGAGGAGAACTTCGACGAGTACGTATGTACTAAATTTTCTTTAAATTACAGTTCTGCTTTAAATGCACAACGTCCTTCCTCTTTCAATCGTATCCTTGCGTTAACGTACAAGTGGTTTCCTTTTCTTGCTGTGTACTCTGCTGTCTTGGTTCCTTTCGATAACCTTACAACCGCTCGGAAGAGTCGTTTCTTTGTTGTCTGTGACCTTTGCTTGTCGCTGTGTATTTTTCTTGGATTTTTCTTTTTAGCTTATTTCTGTTGTTTTTTCGCGAATCGTAGATATTCATTTATTTTGCTTCAGAGCAACTACAAAAATTTGACAAAAAAGGACAAAATCAATGAATGTAGCGACAAAAAGTCCAAGAGCAACAACAATTAACGATGACTATTTTTGCACTTTTTTTTGGTTGTGCGCACGCTAATTTTTTTTTTCACAAAATCGTAGACAACTATGACGTCACTCTTTAGTTTTTCTTTGACATTTGCTTAAATTTTTTATTTACACTTCATATGCATGGTTATCAACACTTGTTGTTGTTGCTGTTTACACTAAATTTACGCAAGACAAAATGCACAATTTCTTATAAATTTTTAATTATTATTTTTGCATTAGATTCCGAAAATTTTGGTGCTTTGCGTATTTTTCTTCTTCTTTTTCTGTTCTCTCAAGTACTTTTGCATTGCACACTCATGCAAACAAATGACAAACAATGAGATAAATATAAAAACAAAACCAGTGACACAAGGCAGCATATAAACAGCTGCGTGTAAGCAGCGACGATAGATGTCTTCAAAACGCAATTCCACTGTGTGAAAGAGAATACGCAATACAAACCTCTGCAGTGCGAACCCAAAAACAATTCACTACAGAGCTGCGTCGATATTTGCGCGTATGTCGATGTCAGATTGAATACGAGTTTTTACTCTTTTACTACGCGATAATCCCGCTATGTTTACCGTGTATGAGAATCAACCGATTTCTTTGAATGAAGACAAACAACTGAGCGAGGTTTGCGGCGACTGTTCATGACGTTGCGTCAAATTCTAGCAAACGCTTTTATGTCAGCGAATTGTTATGGAATGTCATGTAATGCGAAACGTAGCTAATTTGACAACAGCTAAATATTTTTTTTGAAAAACAGATGTCAGCATATTCGTGGCTAATGTCTGTGCTAGTTTAGAGACAGGATGTTTCCCCATGGAACATCCCTAGGCACTACTTAAACACCCCTTCGTACCGACAGGATGTTTACGCATAATCTTTTCACATTCTGTTTATTCGTTTTCAGTTTGTTTCCGACGGAATCGGAAAGCGTCCACGGATATACGATGTTAAAAAAAATTAGAATGAAATTTAAATCGACGTATGCCCGTCGGTAGATAACCAGTCCTACGCCGCAATTCTGTCCAATTTCATAGCATCAATTATAATTTTTGACAGCGGTTTTCCGTTGTAGAAGATTAAAAGTGACGACCTTTTTTTTTTGCTCACCAATTTTTTTCTGATGAACTAGAAAATTTTTACAAAAATTTTAAATTTTTTCAGATGTGCTACTTTTCCAAGCAGGTCATCTGGTAACCCTAATTCCATCCCAATTCTGTTCAATACATAACTGTTATCGCTCTACTTAAACACCTCTTAACTCATAGGCTGGATAGTATTTCAGAACCGCACCACCCTGTATAACAAATAAAATAGACCCGTAAATGGGAAACTGTTTGCTGACCAACGACGAAATGCAAAACGAAGTACTATTGAAGAAGATGATAAGGTGCTGCTAAAACAAACTGTAAAAGCAAATAAACTAACATGAACGTCTGAGCCGACAACATTCACACTTATTTAGAAATAGCGACCAGAAGCAGCTGTACGGGACGAACAAACAGACAAACAATATCGACGCAACGAAGCTTCGAAAAGAAACATATGTCAGCCAGATCATCTGAAAGATTTTGTAACAATGTAATAAATTCAATTTTAATAAATAAATAATTTTTATTTAAGGATAGTGTTTTTTTTAATAAAACCAACGTGCGTTCCAGCGCCCATTGAAAAAAGGTGCGTTGATGGCGTGGCTCATTGCATATAATTTTGTGTTATTCTGACAAGCATGTTTGAACCGAGCCTTAGGCGCCTGTAACTTTGTGTTATGCTGCAACGCGCAATAGCTAACGTTAGCTAACGCGCGTTGAAAAAACGGTCGTGTGAACCGAGCCTAAAGCGGAAGTAACACGCCTCTCTAATAAATTTGTTTGTCTCAGCTCATGCTATTTGCTCTTTTCCGTAGTTCCGTAGTAGCAAATATATGTGTGTATAACTATAATTTAAAAAGAAAAGAGCCCATATAGAATCAATGCACATATGATTATTGAGACAGTTCTCATTATCCATCATGATGACAGCATGATGCTGTCCCACATGGCTTGACAACATCAATGCTTGATCATGTGAACTCTGGAAACGGCAGCTTGTACGGCTTTCAACATTTTATTTTTACGGAAAAATTACCAATTCTGAACGCTGATCTGTTGAAGCAAAACAATTTAATCAATAATTGGATGGTCTGAACACCCCATTGTGTTGCATCTTTGTGTCAATTTATTAATAAATGTTTGAAATATCAGTTTGAATTCTTTGCAGAGTATTTATAATATTAAATAATAAAGATCATGAATTTTATAAACTTCAACGAATTATTGATAAAAGAGGTACGTAAGTATAAATGTTTATACGATGTCTCCAAAAAGGATTACCGGGATTTGCAGAAAAAGAATATGATTTGGGAAACAGTGGGGAAAACTTTAAAAACACATTGTAAGTAAATTATTTCTTTACAATTCTTTTTATATAAAAATGTGAAAACATTTTCAGCGGCAAATTGTAAACGGCGTTGGAAAACGCTTCGCGATATGTACAAAAAAAATAAACGTGCTGCCAAGCAACCTGGCGGCCGCGGACAGCCACCAAAGAAAAAATGGAAATTGGAAGAATCCTTATCCTTCTTGGATAAATGTAAAGACCCGAGAACGTAAGTATTAGAAAGGAATTAATCTATGTCTAAATGGAATGAAGAAATCGTCGCAAAAATGTTTTATCATATTTCACGTCAAAGGAAAAATCAGCTCAGCGCGAAGTCTTCGATTTGCATATCGTTACCTTATTATATAAAGGCCCTAACTAACATTTTTGTTTCTTTACAGGAGAACGAAAAAACTTAATTAAAATTTATGTTTTGTAGTATTGAAGTGAGTTTGTTTTTTTTTTATTTGCTTGTAAATGCTTTATTTTCAATCGTAGCAAACACATTTTTATCAATAGTGGGTGGCCTACCGAAATCTACAAAAAAAAACTCGATTTTGAAAAAAATGTTAGGGCCTTTCTATATTAAGGTAACGATATTGAAAAGCTTCCCTGTATCAAAAAGTTAATTTTTCGGATTATATTTATTGAAATCGACAACACCAAAACGATTAGAGATAATCATTTTCTGTCTTCCATGATCATATGCAGATCTGACACTTCTAAATTACCGAATTTTCTTTCAATAGGCGCACAGCTTCGTTTTTTTGTTAAAATACATCGAAATACCTTCAAAACGAGGTTATAAAATCAGAGAACTTTATATTTTTGATATTTCGCCAAAAACATGTTTAATAAAATTTAATGAAAATCACATGGTGAGACAAGCTAACTTTCTCTTTGGCGTTGAATAAGCGTAGAGTCTTGTAAACAAACAAAAAAATTAATCTTGCCTGATAAAATATACACTTATGCACCTAATATATTTTACTACATAATTTATTTGTTTTTTCTTTATTCAGAACTTTCGGAAATGTTGAAATAATAGAAAAAGATCCATCAAATTTCGCGGTAATGGTAAAATCCCCGCAGGACTTTGAAACTTCACAATCTGAATGGATGCCTGACACAGAAGCAGCAGGTGACCTGGACTTACAATCTTCTTCATCCAGAGATATGCCTTCACCACCAAATGAAAGGCCAATTAAGCAACGTGTAAATGAAGAAATTAATGACACTTTTACCGAAGCTGTGTACACATTTGTTGCGTCTATAAATGATCTTACTAAAATGCGAAAACGAAATTCAACGTCTATACTTTTTGAAAGTTTTGCACAAAAAATTACTGATGCCAATTTATCGCAAGCTGAAGTAAATAAAATAGAAGCAAAAGTTATTTCCTTAGTATATCACGAATTATCCAAATATAACAGAAATAAAATTTAAAGTAAAAATTTTTTATTTGCCAACGATCACTTATGCATCTATTATATTGAATTATAACGAAAAAATTTAATAAACACATTTCGTCGCCTGAGTTCTCTTTTGCTGCATAAGCATACGTTTTATCATACGAGTGGAGCAAAAGAGAACTCAGGCGACGATTTGTCGAAACAGATCTTATTTATTGTGAAGAACTAAACAAGTGAGTAATGTGTGTATATATATGTATGCCGAATATGGATTAAGATTTTTTTTGAGATGTTGAAAAAATCCAAAAAAGGTTCAAAACGTCATATAGTTTTGAAAAGTTGAAGTCGAAAATATTGAATTATAGAAAAATGTTGATCTTCTTGTGCGTCTCTATATCGAAATACATCCGCAGATGGCCTATTTGCCCGTGTAGTTATGCGGAAAGTCAGGGTAGTGAGTGAATCCCATTTTCGACATGTCCACCAGTTCTTTAAACTAAGCGCTCTTTTCGTCAAGCTTAAAATAATTATGCAGCGCAATTGCCGCTAATACAATTTTGTCGACATTCTTTGGTGCTTCTTGAATATTAGTTTGTAGCACTCTTCACCTTCTGTACAGTATTCCGAACGATTTTTTATAGGAACCCAAGCACTACATAATTTTTTGTTGAAGTTGTAATTGTTAGCTTATAGATTTCAGCAATATGGATATAGATAGTTTTAGGTCCATGTCACAAAAATCGTGTAATTTGCGGCTATTTTAGAAATTTTTTAATTCCTACCAGGCCTCGGCTTTGACATAAAATTCCTGGTCTGGGCGGGTCAATCCTGTTCTCTTGGTAACCCTGCGTATAAAAATTAAATCAAATTTTGGAAAGCCATATTTACTAGCGATCTTTTTTACTGGTATTAATATCTTAACGTCTTTGATTATTTTGGGTTCATCACTTAACGTAAGGTACTTGCGTTGAAGCGGCATGATTTTAATTTTATAATACGGACAAAGTAAACAAAAAATGACGCCAAAAAACTGACGTTATAAAATAGTTATCCCTAGAAAAAAAAAAGAACACTTGTTGCGTATTAGACAAACTATGTTGATATATTTTCCATCAACTGATCCAACGCACATTTTAATGTGGAACCTTTACGAATGCAAGACAAATTGAATAATTTTAGACAAAATCTTACAACTGTTCGAAACTATTCCATTCATACTAATAGGGTTAAACAAAGCAAATATCGTGCAGTTATGTATGGCCACAAGTCATTATCGGTATACAATTTTTCTTACTGTGGACTTTGTCATTTTGTATGACCCCACAAGATATTGTGGCGAGCATCCTTTCGATGTCAGTGCTAAACGATTTTCATCGTTTATTGGCGCTCTTCTAGAAAAATGCTGAAATCTTTCTTAAATTAAATACAGCCAAGAGAGTATACAACTTTGGAGCACTCACTCTAGTGGTCTTAAAAGGGTGTTTTTCGTTTTTAATTTTTAGTTACAGAAAACACGTACCCGCGGAACTCCAACTCTTTCCTGGTCAGACTTACAGCAAAAAATAGCGACATAAAATCGTGATACATACAAAATCGTAGTATAAAAATAAGGTGAGAGGATTTGACTCCAAACTTGTATGGAAAAGAGCTGAATTTGTCTCGATTTTGGCTCCAAATCAAGATAAATAATAATCAGAATGATTTCGATCCCGAAATTCTATCACTCTAAAATCACAAAATTATTTCTTCGCGTTTGGGTTAGTTGAGTTTTCGTAGTCAGTGGGTGCTTCATTTTTTCGTAGGGTTATTTGATGTTTCTTGGGGAAGATTCAATTATAGATTAGATTCTAAAAAAATCTAGTCCCGTGCGTTTATTTTTTTCATCTGCGTATTAGTTGAACTATTTGAAAGTTTTTATTTCAATTCCTTTTTTTTAAAAACATAAGTAAAATTATTTATTTCTGAATATTAATAATAATTAGGTTAATAACCTAAAAATTTATTTAGCATGTTAAAAAAGCTTAATTTATTCCCTTTAAAATGGTATCTATATAGTTCAACATTTTTGCAAATGTACCCCTTTTTTTTAACGGAAAACAAAAAAATTTATTCAATGAATTCTTATGAAAAGTATGAACATACTTATGGACAAAAGTGTTATTGTAATTCCAATTGATGGTTAATATTCTAGCGTTAATACCAACCTCACATGTTACGACTTCTTGTCGTAGTGTCTGAGGACAAATCGTATGACTGCAAGCTTGCTTTCATTGTTCATTCGCATTTTGTGCATTGAGAAGGAATAAATCCGGATATCAAACCCGGAGGGATTGACTTTTAGCCCGGAGGCCCGGAAATCATACTCAAAACCCTGAGTCTCCGGGTGAAACTCTGAAAATTGGCAACCCTAACGGGGACATAGGTTAAGTAGGAGTGACAGTCAGTTACAAACCGACTCACTTATGTCCAGGAAACAATTTAAAATAAACTTATAAAATTTGATACAAGAACACGTAATTCTTTTGATAAATAAAAATTTTTATTTTATGTCTGTAGTTAGCTTTATTAAACTTTTTTTATTAAACGTTTTTTTTTTTTGACTGAAGAAATCTCGTACAATTTGTGTGTGTCTGTGAAATGTATTTAATTTGTGAGCAAGATTACTTAAAAAATATTTTTTAAATTGTAAACATTATTACATTTACATAAAATTGAATTTTATTTCTATAATGTATTTAGTTTACTAAGTTTATTTTGACTGATTTAATAATGCTGAATTCAATTTTAAGTTAAAATTTTTAACTGTTAGTTTTGACGAATTTCATATTTTTTGATATTTTTAAAATTTGCTTGAATTATATGCTCTCTACTTCTAATGTTCAATTCAATTTTTTTTTCATAATTTTGAAAAATTTACATAGACTTCTACAAATAACGTTTTGAAAATTTTGCATAAATGTTTATATAATAAGGTTTTGTTCGTACTCTTCATTTGGTTTTAAACAAATTTTTATACTTTTATAATTTCTAAATATATATTATGTATGTATAGTTTTATTTTATGCTAAAGCTAATATTAAAAATAGACCTTTCTGTTTTCTCTCTTTTTTCAAACAATGTTTATTCTTAATAGCTAGCGTTCATTGAATTAATTAAATAATTACATTGTAATACTAGTTGTGTTTAGTAATTAGATTTCAATTACTTTCAGTTTATTGAAAGCAATTTTAAATTATATATTTCATATGCAGTTTAAAAAAGAAAGGAAAAGAAAAACTAAAAGAACCAAAAATGAATAGACTTAAACATTTCATTTATACGCAATATAATTATTTAAGTTATATGTAGTAGTATTTATAATAAACATACATAGTTTAGCGTTTTTCTTTTTAAGATTATTGACTATACAGTTTGGTTGCGTTTAACGATAACGAACATAAAATAATGCGTTTCGTATTTACTCAATAGTTGCCTGCAAAATTTAATTCCATATCATTATTCTTTTACACATTAAATTCATATATACCAACAAAAAATAATATAGTAATCATATTATCATAAAAAAAACCAAGCTGATAAATTTACAAATTACATATTAAAAATGTACAACTAATTTAAAGTTTCTTCTTTTCATAAAAGAAATCGTAATACGTAATTAAAGTAGAAACGTAGTAGTAGTTAAGTTGTATTTTTTTTTTTAAATAACTGACTACTTAGTAACTGGCCTCATGACCGGCTAATATATATAGATCATGTCCTTCTTCACTGCCCAACGAACCGGTGCGCAGCAGTTGACTTTCCAATGCAACGACTCTGTAAAAATAAAGTGGTTGTAAATAACTTTCATGTAAATCCAAGAAAAATATTTGTATTACTTGTCACTTCCAAGCAAACGATATGTACGGCTCATATCCTTAATTTCCTGCGTAATTTCGCCATTCCTTAACGACTTGCCCTGCATGCCATTTTTATGGAATGCTAAAACGCTGTCTGGCAGACAAACTTTAAGGGAGTATTTAGAAAAAAGTTTTATTTAATAAAATTTCATTATTATTATTTTAGATAAACACATTGTTATGGACATAGTACTGGTCTTATGGTCTAAAGTTTTAAAAGTAAATATTTTTAGCATTTTCTCACAATTGATTTCAATGTCTGTAAAACACTTAGTTTTACCAAAATCTTATTTTTTACATATCACCTAATAAACCATTTAAAAACAACTAAGCAAAGCTACTAAAAACCAAAAAAAAAAAAAATTCCACAGCAGCTATTGAGCCAAACTTCTACGAAACGGCTTGGCCGATCCTTATGAATGGTGCATATTTAGGGTGGCCCTCATACAAACATATTTTTAAAATACCATTTTCTCGAAGACTGCTTAATCGGTTCTCATGGAATTTAACCACGTGGCTGTTATATTTAGAGGCAAATACTTAGGGTGGCCCACATACAAAAGTATTTTTTAAATAGAATTTTTACGTAGATGACTTCATAATTATTTTTAAATGTTTCTAATGGTTCGGTTTAGAAAAATGGACAGTGACATGCCCTCCAAAATTAAATATCTCATCAAATACTGGACGCAGATGAATGATATAAAAAGTACGGGCAAAATAAGTTTCACTGGAAAAATGGGCTTATACATCGCATGAGTTCATACAACATCCGGAACACCTACCGGAAAGGGCATGACAACGTCTGCCGGGACAGCTAGTAATTTTATAAAATTTTGCAACATTATTCATTGTCAATAGTTAATTTAACAAACATTTGTTGCATAAAAATCCAAGTTCTTAAAAAAAATTATTATTTTAGGTTTGAGAGCTAGTGTCTTTTAGAAACCTTGCAAAACTTATCTCTTAACTGCTCTAATATTTTGGTCGTTTTGTTTTCGTTCCAACAACAAAGGATTTCTGAACTAATGCAGATGCTTTGCAAGTGCGTTGTCACATGGTGGACATTTGACTGCACTCAAATCAAAATTTGTTGTTCCCATAGGAAATTTTTCACACTCTCAGGAATTTTATTTTAATTTTCTATGGGATGGTACAACAAAGTTTGATTGAGCGCAGTCAAATGCCCACCGTGTGACATCGCACCAAGCATTAAATAAAATAAGGTATGTGCTTGATCTGCAATAGAATATTTTGAAAAGCATTTAAAGCATATTCATGCAGAGGTCTAGTATATAACAAAAACGTGAAAAGCTACCTTATTCTCAATTTTATGCCTTGGGAGAGTATTTGAGTCTGGGTATTCTTTTCTATCAGTGAAAATAAAAGGTTTAATAATAAGAGAAATGAGGTGGAAATTACGGAAAGAAAGTAAGTAAGGTATAACAAGAAGTTGCCCGTAAAGTAAAATCTCATCTCTCTTCATTGGTTTGCCCAAAAAATATATATGTACACATGCAGACAATTTACTCATGGTTTCTTTGGTTATTGCTTCAAAATCATCATCACTGGCTGGTGACTGGTGAAATTTTTTTTTATATGTATGAGGGTAATACACCGTTACAATATAGCCCTTGTAAAATTTCTCTATTGTATGAAATTTTGTATAATGCAAATGTATTATTCAGTTTGTGTTCCACTTACCTATGCTATCCACATTAAAGTCAAAATTCAACTGAGATACCATCTTTTTGTGTTGCTTAGGATTTCCCTGTAGCGTCACAACTTGAATAATATTGCCGTAACACACCAATATGGCATCCTTTTCTACTTGATGAACTTTGACTACTTTCAGCAGATCTCGGCGTGGTACCATCGTTGCCATACCATCATATTCCAAATCATCTGAATGGAACCAATTTGAACCTGTTGAGTAGGAAATTGGAAACAAACGAAATGGAATTGTGGAATGCAGGTAAGAAAAAAAAAAATAAAAAGAAAAGCATAAAGCGTTAGTTAAACTATTCCAGGGCATGGAAACAAATCTATACCACTATTCATATTGATGAGTTCCAGCTTAAGTGCACCATTAATGGCTTTGCGTATGCCAGTGCATACAATGGGATATTCCAACTCTGGCGTGATAATCATCTCGAAGACAGGAGTTTGTCCATTCTGCACGCAACCCAAACCACCGCCCAAAAAACTTGTTGGCGGCCATTCACATTGTTTTAGCAGCATAAATTTATTTAGCGGATCATACCATTGCATTAGAAAAATACCACCTGGCGTTGCACCACATAAATATTTATATCCATTATAGGGATTTCGTGTAACGCAACATTGAGTGCAGCTTTTGGTGTCGGGAACTTTTGTGGTGAGTGCAAATTTGCGTGGAACCAGTCTTTCGGGAATTTTATTCATATGCATCGAAAAGCGATGCGTTTGTTTTGAGTGCAGTGCAATTAAATCATGGCGATAAAGTTGACAAGATTTTCCTACAAAAGCAGATTAATTGTGGTTGTCATATATACTATAAAACAAAAATAGAACTTCACTCACCTGATAAACTCATCAATACATCTTTTATTACATACAACCAGGTGGTGCGTCTTGGGAACAATTGATCAATGGCCGCATCATGTAGTTCATTCATATTTAAATTGAAAATACCTTCCTCAGCTCCAATTAACAAGTGCTGATCCCTTGTTTCGGGATGTATCCAAGAGGCTGTGCAATGTACACGTAGCGGACAACCGTTAAAGATTTTTGAAAAACAGGCACCCATGAGCACTTTTGGTGTTGGTGGCAGTCCATTGGATATAGGGCGTGGTGGGGTATGTCTTCGTCGATGGGAACGTTTAGGAGGCACGGGGGGTGTGTTATTAAGAATATCGGGTTGGACTTCTTTTTCAACTGTTAAAAAAAAGATACAAAAATTATAAAAATTTAATTAAACAAGAAATAATTAAATCCCTTAAAAAATATAGTTATCCATAGATTATCTCAGCGAATATAATACTGAATTTGTGGTCAGAAATTGAAATCAATACTCAGTACTTTTTTTAATAAGTTAGGAATGATTTTTCAAAAGTGATTATTTCCACTTATGACCTTGAACAAATCTAAGAATGCTATCGCCGTCATTTGAAAATCTATTACAAAGAAGACATACTTCCAAGGGAAACTCGTAATTAAAAATCGCAGTTTCATACAAAACGACATATTTCCATTTAATTTTTGTTTGTACAAAAAGTCGTATTTCCTATAGTCGACGAAGACAACTTTCTTATTTTTTATATGCCCCAAATACTGTTCCAGTTACCATACCACTCAATATGAACAAAAAGAAAGATGTATAGATCTTATTAAAAAACAGTTTGGTGATGGCTGGAGGAATTTAAAGAGGTGCAACAGTGTAGTCGCTTACGATTATAACGAACTTGACTGTGGTGACTTAAGAGTATAATCTGTGGCATAAAAATAAACCAAAAAGGCACATTTCCAAATGTTGTTTATTTTTTCCAATAAACACAAATGTTAAAATAAAAGCTTTAAGCGGATTAGTGTATTAAATCAACACACTATAACACTATAGATATTATAAAAAAAGTTATTGTAAACAGCTCTTAAAAGTTTTTTCTCATTACTGAAATTTTATTTAACATGGAAATAAGCCTCTTTGAAAAATCATTCCTCAAGTAGGGATAACGATTTTGAGATAGAAAAAATAATTTTTGCTTAGCTTTGTTTCACATTTTTTTTGGATTCTCAACAAATCTGTGCAAAAAGGGAAATATATAAGGCTTACAAATTTTTACTAATTGGCATAAAAGTCATTGATGATTCCGCTTAGCAATGGATGAAAATGGTAGTTGTTTGGGTTCTCAACAGATCTATGCAAAAAAAAGAAACAAATTACAAATTCTTACTGATTGGCTTAAAAGTCACTGATGAGTCCGCTTAACAACGGATGAAACTAGTATCACTAGCTTTAGCCCACTTTTTTGTTTGATTTATCTATCTTTTCTGTAACTTTTTTGATGTTGACACACACTGTATTACACAGTAAGCTCATTAAAATAACAATTATAAATTATTTTCTGTTTCAACACACCACAGTCCAACGAAGAAAATATTTAGCTTAAAAAGCTTCGCTATTCATCCCCTAACACCTACAATTTGTCCTTCAATTAAATATATGTACTTAGGAAATAACGAACAGTCTAACATACAGGGTATGACAGAAACAAGGTTCTACTGAAAGCAAGGAGGTAGAGAACCTCGAGAGCTATTCGAGTTACCCTCATTTTGTTCAGTGAGTTTTGATGGTTTCATAAGAAAATCTTATATTGCTTTCATAAGAATCGCAATGAGTTTAGAACAACGCAAAAATAATTTTATTATTAGCTTAGGAAATCAACCCTTTACTCTATATTTACCTTCATCATCTGGCGCACCACTATCACTAAGGCTTCTTGTCCTTGACGTTTTACCCATTTCATTAAGTAAACCCATCAATTGGTCCATCGAATTATGTCTACGCGGTGAGTCTTCGACTCCGTTCTGTAAAGCAACAAAAAAGAATAACTATTTAATTTTTGCGTCAGTTTATTTTAAGACAACTAACTGACCTGATTGCTTTCAATTCTATAATCACAGTTGCTGTTCGTGTTATTGGTGTTGGCATCGTTGTTGCTGTTCACATAATTATTGCTGCTGTTCCGGCAAATGTTATTCAACAAATGCGGAGCGGGGGAGGACGCGGAATGTATATCGCCAATGATGCCTGCAGTGGAGCAGGAAGAATACGCAGATGTTGACGAATAAATATCACTGCCACCACCACCACCACCATCATCTCCACCCACTGTATCGCCACCATGTTGCTCTGAGCTGGAGTTATCAAGTGAACTGTAAATTGGCATTTGACCACCATTTGTTGTCGTCGTTGTTATGGCGCTAGGTTGCATTTCTCCCAGAACTGCTGCATATAAAGATGCTGCACTTGTTGTTGCGCCAGCCGTTGAAGTTGAAGATGCAGTTGGTGTTACTGCGTACATAGAGGCGCGCATGTGATTCGTCGCTATTGCTTCACGATTGTTGCTCATCATTTGTGAACGGTTATTGCTCTGACGTAAATAATGTGACATGGAATTATTTTCAAAATTGTTGCCAACTGCATCGACTGCTGTCGTGCGCAGATTGGAAATGCCACCGCCTACAAGTCCAACCATATTTGCAATAGAGCTGCTACCATTTGTTGTTGCTGATGTGACAGATGTATGGTATGCAGTGATAGAAGAAGAAACGGAACCGGAAGAAGCAGCTGCTGCTGCTGCAGCCGCCGCCGCTGCTGATGATGACACAGACGCTGACGATAGCGAGGAAGTCATTATGGCGCTTGATGAAGCGCTGACGCCGTTGTTAATGTTCGCATTGTTGGCAACGCTTCCGTTGCCACTGCCATTGTGTGGACATTTGCATTCGGCGTTGAGTAAATCTTTGGTATCCGTGAGGGGTAAAGTTGCTCTGAAAAGTTATGCCAAAGTTAAAACAAATTCAAAATACAACGATTTTTAATTGTGTTAGTGAGTAATTGAAAGTGTGTTAGTGAATTAAATTAGATTTTATGTATTAAATTATTGAAAAACGAAAACAAAGCATAAATTATTCCAAAAATTAAGAATATAAAACAAAAAGCTGCTAAATAGTCCCAACAAATCACCTTAAAATTTAATTAAAAATAAAATACAAAAAATGCATGGATATTTCAAAAAACTTAATTTAAATACAAATGAAATGGACATAAATTTTTTTATATTTACATACAACATGTGGCTAAGTAGATTTACACGGTATTCAAATGGAGGACTTAAATAAAACAAACAGGAACACATTTTTTTTGGAAAATTTTAGAAAATAAGGTCCTTTTAAAATTATATCATTGGCACTTTTTATACCAACCACTTTTTTCTTAAAAATACGAATTTGGTTGAAACAACCATTTTACAAAATTTATTTATATCTGTTCCATCAATCAATAAATAATAACACAGTTCAACAAACCTCAGAATCTGTAATCCAAATATACTTTTCCGAAGGTTTTCGACACGCCGAATTCAAATCCTAGGTCAGAATTTATCTGTTAGTTTCGATTTCCGAGATATTTTTACCTAAAAGTGCTGTGAATATCACTGTTTTTCAATATATTTGATTACATCGAAAGGATATTTTTGTTTATGAAACCATTAATTGGGTCCAAAAGAACTTCTCATTCTCTTTAAAATACATTTTGAATTATATCTATATCTTTATTTTTCTCCGAAATATTGTTATAAAGGTCTCCATACAAATCAAATTAAGTTTCAGTAAGCAGAATATCTGGAAAATGTGTAATAAATTTCAATTTACGATATTTCGGAGGAAAAGAAAGATATGGTAAGTGTATTTTGAAGAGAAAGAGGAGTTCTTTTAGACCCAATTAGTGCTTTTGTAAATAATATAACTTCAAATACCTTTAAAAATTGTTATATTCGCACTTTTAGGTTAAAATATCTTGAAAACTGAAACTATCAGAAAAATTCTGATCTCGGATTCGAATTCAGCGCGTCGAAAACGTTCAGAAAAGTATATTTGGGTTTCAGGTTTATAAAACTGTGTACTTATTGAATTGCTGGTATAGATAAGAAAATCGCAAATTAATGCTAAAATAGGATATTGTAATTGGAGAGTCACTCTTCCATCAAAATAGAATATATGTATGTCTTCGAAAAAATATTGAAAAACTTCGTTTGGACTAGTTTTTTCCTTGGCTTTAAGAAAAATATTTAATAATATGTACTTTTTATCTAATTTAAAAACATTCTCTAACTACACTACCACAACGAATTTAGACAAGAATATCTAAAATAAAATTTTCCGTAGAGTCCGAATATCCTTATGGTTTTTTTCGATTGGCCCCAATTTTCCATATAAATACCAAAACTCAATTCAATTCAATGCACTGTTTGTTGAGAGCACATATGTATGTACTTCACATAAATGCTTGTTAAAACTTTAATTGTCAGCCCATCAATTTTAAATTTTTATATGTTCTAGAAAAAACACAAATTTTAAGGTATAATACGTGCCAATAGTATCAGTGATACGGCAGTTATGATCGAGATGGGTAAAACAAATCTCTTTTTTCGTTTTGTTTTTAGCAAATTTCAATTTTGAAGCCCTACATATATCTGAAACTAATTATATAGGTGACAAAAAGTTGGCCATCTTATCTTCTGGAAAATTTCATTACAAACATTTTCAGCATAAAAGGAGTGCGTCATTAGAAATTAGTGCATTGAAAAATAAAAATATCTCAATAATCACTGATTCAATTTTTAAAAAGATTAATTTAATTCAAATGCAGAAAATAATAGCAAAAAAAAATATTAATTTTGAAGCGTAAAATTTTTTACTTTCTCTGGGACACCTCTTATTAGTGCTTTGATGGTATTTTTTTTGGATTTTTTGGCTTGATGCGCACCACTTGCGTCTAAAGTCTGTTATGTCCTTGCATGTCCCTTTTATTGCCTTTAATTGCCTCTTAACTAGAACCCAATAGCTGTCGATTGGCAGGAGTTCAGGGCAATTAGGTGGGTTCGCTTCTCTAGGAACGTTAGTAATGTTATTTTACTGGTATCACTCAAGAGCCGCTTTACTGTAGTGACATGAAGCAAGATCAGGCCAATAAAAGCAAGATACTTAATAATCTCTTACAAATTGCCGAAGCCTCTTTTGAAGCATTCCATGATGTTGATTTCGATGTGGATTGTGCCTGTGATCACGAAACTTTGGCTTCTTTTACCACAATTGCAAATTGCTAGCCAAACAAGAAATTTTCTGGGAAATTTTTTATTTTTTTGTATTTTAATTTTTCGGGAAAGGACGTACGTTTCGTCATTCATAATGCAACATTCGAATTTGAACATAAAATCCTTACTCAATTTTTGAGCGCATATTTTTGGTTCGTAATTCTTTTCAGCATTCTGATCCGGTACTTTCTGAACATTGAAGGACTTCAGCCTAGCCCCTCCTTTCACTCTTTGCACAAATGATTCGGAGAAATCTGCTAGCTGAGCGTTTTTACTTCCTGAAAGGTCGGAACTTTTCTTTAGCATAGTACGAGCATCTTTGCGTTATTACGGTCACCACAACCTTATTTGGAGCGCGTTTCTTGCTTTTAATTCAGGGATACAGAATTTATGCTATCTTTAGCATCCCTTGCAATCCTTTTTAAGGTATATTGCAGGTTATTTAAAAAAATTTTATAATTTTTTTCACGCACTTCTATTTTACTGCTCATGTCTTCGCAAAATAATAGATGAGAATGTAAAGTGATATGAAATAGAATTTTGACATGATTTTCTAAGCCAACCTGATCAAAATAGTTTCAATTGTTTTTTTATGAAACAAGTTATGAGCAGAAACGTGTGGAATAATTTCTAATGATGCACTCCTTACTCTTATACATACATATACATACATATCAACATAAATGCAAAAACCATTCGTTATAGCGTTATAAAGTTTTTGCTCATTATCTCTAGGACGTCGACATTTTGTGAAATGTTTTTCTAACATATAACATCCAAGTTTGTAAAACATCCTTTAAAAATAACTGAAAAATTTCATGAATTTATAATTTATTTTTGGAGTTGCCACGCCTTATTTTGGAGTCTTTGTAGTTAGTTTTAGATAGCAAATTAATGCCTTAAAAACGCCATATTTTTATTACTGGCTAAATATATATTTTTTTATCAATTTTTGATTAGTTTCTTAGGTTGGTTAAAGAGTTAGAAAAATTAATTAAAATTATTGAACGCAAATTCTTAAAATAAATTTAACTTTGAAATTCTAAGCATTTAACATAGCATGCCAATAAGACTACACTGAAAAAATTAAATACATTAAAATTAAAAAATAAAACTTTGCATGTGCAAGAACTCAAAGTAGCTAAGAAAAACAAATAAATAGCGCATCAGCTAACATCCATAAGCAACAGAAAAGCTTGCGAAAGCGGAAACGGATATGATAATATAGCGAGTTGAAAGCAACTAACAGATATTCACACACACACACACACAAATAAATACATACACATAAACATATGTACATGCAGAAACACTCAAGCAAACGTATAAGTAATGAAATATATACTGTGTTGCAAATTAAAATATAAAATATGCATGAAATGCAAGCAGCAAGTAAATGTGTGCGAGTACACACATACGTACACATAATTATAAACAAATACCCAGTTGGATTTTCAGAAATTAGTAATGCTACGATTTAAGTACATACTTATGTATGTACAGTGACCAAACAAAGTTTACATGCATCACCCCCGCTTTTTGCGAGATCGATAATCCGAAAACATAATGAAAAAAAGTACTGATGCAGTTTTCTTTGAAACTCTTTTTTAATGATAATGAGCAAGAAATATATTTTCGTCGAAGAAAACATTGACATATGTACTTACAGTCGTGTTCGAAATAATAAGAACAACTTAGACAAAAATTGAAATCGTCATACAAAATTTTTTTTCCGTTGCCACAGAATCAAATGTAAATTTAGATTTTTTTTTAAAACTGGCCTCTTTTCATCGATATCTCTTGAACCGCTTACTCAATGGAATATGTAATTATAAATGTTTATTTGTCATTTTAATACCTTTAATTTGGTGCCAAGCACGATGAAATTGAACATTTAGAGATCAAGATATAGATTTTAAAGTGAAAGAAGGAAAAAACCACAATATCTCGAAAATTGTGCAATTCAAAAAATTTTTATTTTCATTTCCGAATTCAGCAGGAAAAACTACATAAGAAAAGTAACTTCTTATCAATGGAGCATTTTGAGTGTAAACTAGTGTAGTTATCTCAAAAAGAAAAATGCAGAATACGACTTTTCCAACTTTTGAAATCAATATATCTCTAGAATGGTAGTTCGTAGAGAAAAATAATATGAACCAGGAGAATTGCATGATCTTTTTCAAACCAACTTTTACAATGGCGCTTACCGTTTAAGAGATATATGCGAAAAACTGATATTTCTCAGTTTGACCTTGAATAAAATTTTTTGCAGAAGTAGGATCGGCGGGGACTTATGACATTTTATTTGTAATAGTTTATTTAAGACGTGTACTGGAGTAGAAAAAAGTGATGACTGTGAAGTGATCCACGTTTTTTTTTTTAAATGAGATGTTCGAAAAAATAAAAACAAGGATAAAAAATATACAATACTCAATTTTTATGTTCATCAAATACGCTCTCATGACATTATATTCAATATGAAGTGGCTCCGTCATGATTTTTGACTACTTTGGCACACCTGGACTTCATTGAAAAGATCAGGTCTTGGCATCTGGAGAGTGATATATTTTCCCAAGTGTTTTTCGCTGCTTGCCATAACTCTTCAGAATTTTCGGGTCTAGCGTCTTTTATTCTTTTCTTAACATCCATATAAAGATGATTTATTGAATTAAGATCCGGCAATTGTACAGGCCACTTCATAACATTGATATTATGGGTCCGAGACCACTTCTTTGCTTTCTCTGAGGTATGCTACGAGTCATCATCTTGCTGAAATATCCCCCTTTCAGCATTTCCTCTTCAGCGTTTGACAACATTACGGCTTCTGGTATATTTTCAACATAGTAACTAGTGCCAACTACCCTAGTTAGAGACCCGATGCCATTCAACGAAAAACATCCCCACAGCATCAGTTTGAGGCCACCATGCTTAATAGCCTTAGTGGGGAATTTCTTATTGAATTCTTGCTTAGGAGAGTATTTTACATATTGTTTTTCTCTGGCGTGGTCGAGTTGTACAACTTTTGTCTCATCCGTCCATAATATTTTGCGTCAACGGTCTGAGCTTCCTTCAAAAATAATCTGGCAAACTGAAGTCTCCGATACAAATGCACACCTTTCAACAAAGGTACTTTTCTAGGGCTACGTGGATTCAGATTAAAGGTGAGTAATCTTTTTCTTTTGTTAGAAGTGCTATTGAAAGATTCTGAATTGCGTAGAGGTTATAAATGGATGCTGCTTAACAATCTTTGTGATCAATTTATACTGTCTCACGCTGGACTTTTACGTCTACCTCTACTTTCAATATGTGTTTAGTTATTACAATCAAAATCGATATTATAAAAATTTTGTGCGATGAATTCAATTTTCATCTAAGTTGTTCTTATTATTTCGAACACGACTGTAAGTCTACATACTTTACGCAATTTATACGATGAAAAGTGGGTCAAATATTGTCGCTTGGGGATTTTTCGAACATGAAATCGATGTGGTTTTTTCTGCTCTACAACATTGGTTTTAACATATTTTTCTACTTTTGGCTTACTTCCGAGTTATTGCGCAAAGTTTTTTTTATCGGCCTCTTACAGCCAGGTCCACCACGATTATGGCGATTGACGCTTATTTCGAGTAGCAGCTATACTATCATTTGCAAAAAAAAAAAAATTAAGTGGGAGGAAATTGCCTCGAAAAATGTAACGGATAAGTGTGTGGATCATTTTTTTCCCCAAATTAGATTCTGCATTAGATTAGAAATGATTTCGTTTTTTTGTTTTGTTGTCAATTACATTAAAATTTAAATAGCTACCACCGATCTTCGTTTTCAACGGCAAGCTGGCCAAGTTAAAAAGAAACTTTAGTCTAAGAAAAACTTGATGACCTTTTTTTTTTTTTTGGTCGTTCAACAAAACTTTGAATTCCATGTCGCAAAAATTGTTGAATTCGCGGCTATTTTAAGAATTTTCGAATTCCTACCAGGCGCCAACTTTGACATTCAATTCAGATATCGATTTTCAAGTGGTTCAGTTAAAAAAAATTCCCATATTTATGGTTTTTCAATATGAGAGATCTATGTCTCTTTTGATAGGTATTTTATTTCATTATGAAATTTCAATTTCACTATTTTAAATTTTGACTCATTTAAGCCATTGAGGTACAATTGCTGTCAATATGAAATATGTTAGTGAGTTACAGATATAAATAGCAACAGTCAACACCTTTCGGAAGATTTCTTGGAAACAAAGATCAGACTTAAAATTACGAAGTTTTATCAATTTTCATCGCATAAAAAATATCACTAGAATGAGAATGAAATCTATTATTTCGAGTCTTTTGGCAGATTTTTATTCCAGTATCTTGTGATTTTTGAATTTCTGTTATTTGCGTCCACTTATTCGGATAAAAATAGCATAAAGTTACACAAGTGTCCATCTTTACACACGGGACATACCCGTATGTTGCAAAGGCATCGAGTTAATCGATGAGGGCAAGTTACGCTGACTTAATTGATGACACACATGTGTGTGTGTGTGTGTTCATGCAATTGTATCTCTTAATATAAAAGCATAAGTATGTATTTTTTTATTTGCGTGTGTACTAGCAATTACACGTAAGCATGTACATTAACTGAAAACTTTAATGAAAGTAAAATTTGTAAAAAAAAAAGTTTATAAAAGAAAAATAAAAAAACCACAATGTAAAACAATAAAATCAGTTTTTAAATGTTTACAAAATGCTCTGGGTATGTAAATTAAGATACTTAAATATGAAAAAAAAGAAGAGAATATCGGATTGTTGAAAAGGGAGTGAAATATAAAAAACATGAATGCGTAATAAAGAGCAGTATATATGCACTAAATTATATACTTACATATGTACCTACGTTTGTATATATTCTCATATTTTAGCATGCATTTCTATACAGATATTTGAATTATGTACATATTCTCAATGAAATTAAGAATGCAGACAACAATGCTACATATTTTAGAATATATTTTCATAAAAGTCTATCTCGTTGGCACTACGCCAAAGTCACTCAAGTGCTTTATATTGTATACATATGGCATTTAGGTGACTGACTTTGGTGTAAAACCCACGGTATAATAGTTCCTACAGACCTTTCAGAAATGTTTGCTCAGGTATGAGAAATCTTTTACTTAAAGCGCATCAAACATTTGAAGTTATCAAATTTTTAACCACGAACTATCAAAGCGATTATTATGCATCTTATAATCGTTATTTATGCGGCAAATATTGAGCGGAAAATGTATTTTTTGAGTCGGCGAAAAAAACTTCATAAGTCGTGAGCAATTTTCAAGAGCAGCGAAATTTAATTAACGATGGAAAAATAATTTTTATAGCAAAAATTAATTTATAGTAAGCAAATATATTGGGCATTGAAATTTAAGCGCTTAAACATCAAACTGAATTGTAACAGCTGCTGGCGTTTGAAGGGATTTTGTACTGTAACTTCTTAATTAATATGTTATACCTGTAAAATGCTTACCAGGTGTATAACTAAGTAATGTTGTTTTTTTCTTAAAAACAAACACGTTTATTTAAAGAGTTAAAGGAAGAATCGTTTATTCAAAGTCTGCCCCCTCGCTTTTCACATATTTTTCCCATCTTTCAGGCAATTTGTGAAGCCAGATTCTTTTTTTGGTTTGATCTATGAACATTCTTTATAAGTGATAAATTATTGTTTAATATTGTGTTTTTTTTTTAATTTTTTTGTGGGCTTTGTGTTTAAATGTGCTCTTGAAGTCCACAAAAGAACAAAAAACTTTTTTTTTCACAAGTTTTTGGGTCGTGAAAAAAAATTTTTTTCATAAAAAATGGTGCAAATTAGTGGCTGCATCGTGTTTTGCGACTCAAAATGCATGAAAAAATAGAGTGTATTTGAAAAGTAAACCTAAGTATATTTAGCTTGATTTAACAAGCACTAAAAAACATTTTAAAAATAATTCAAATGACACTCGCGACCGTTTTAACTAAGGACCCGCAAACATTTCATGTATGTGTATTTACATATATTACGATCATGGGGCTGTGAAATGTCAATATTTCGAGAAAAGAAGTAACTCCGATTTTAAATTTTACGATTTTTAATCGTGCAGAACCACCGTGCAAGTTTCGATTTTGGATCCACTTTAGTCGAACTTTTGCTCGGTTTAGGCACGGTGTTCTCAATTTAATGAAACTTTTTTTAATTGTGCTTGCAAATATTTCTTCAAATTAACTTTCTATGTACAATATTTCATTAATGTCACTTTATTTTAGCTGCATGATCCATTTTTGAAGTGAGAACTTCTTTAGGCACGTTGTGCACCTCCGTAAAAAAGCATTTGCGGCTGAGGAAAAATGTATAAACTCGCGACAGGCCACCGACATCGAATGCGTCATTTGCGGCTGAGGAAAAATGTATAAACTCGCGACAGGCCACCGACATCGAATGCGTCATTTGCGGCTGAGGAAAAATGTATAAACTCGCGACAGGCCACCGACATCGGATGCGTAATCGTATCGTAATCGTATCGTAGTCGTATCGTAATCGTATCGTAATCGTATCGTATCGTAATCGTATCGTAATCGTATCGTAATCGCATCGTAATCGTATCGTAATCGTATCGATTACGCTTAGAGGATTTGCGGCTGAGGAAAAATGTATAAACTCGCGACAGGCCACCAACACCGACACCGGATGTATATACATATTCTATATACAGTACATATATGTGCGACTTCGCTCTCTCTCGCTCTCTTTTCTATATATATCATATATGTTTATTCCATAAACATTACAAAACATCATGAAAAAAAATTTCAATTATATTATTTTAAGTTTTCACTTCTGTCGGCACTCCCAGAGTGCAACCCGCCGTTTTTTTTTTTATTTTATTTTTAGGCGTAGAATCATTAAGTTTTAATAGGTACTTTAATTCTTTTGGCATCTGCATTTATTCGTATAACGTTTTCGAGAGACACATTCTGTAGCGCTTTTGGAGTCTTTTTGTCTCTAAATTTTCATGCAATAAAAGGAAACAGAAATGTTGCAAAAAAGTGCTCCAGAGCATTTCACTCAAAAACACTATTGCTAGCTCATGTCGAGACAGGCCTATCCTCCCCCCTCCTTAGAAACTAGAGTTTTATATGTTTTGACGGTCTTGCTCACATGGCTTGCTTCCACAAAGTTATAAGCGAAATTGTTGAGAAACTTTTGCATGCGTTGAAAGAATATTTTTTCCCGAAAACTTGTTTCTGCGAACATCCAGAAAATCACCTTTATGCCTCAAAAATGCGTTGCTCTCGAGAATTAAAACAACTGGCAGAGTTTATTGTAAATGTGTATGCGTCAGTTTGGTTTATCTTTAAAAGCCAGCCAATATCCATCCATAGAAGTTAGATTATTGTGACGTACAATTTACAGTTGGCCATTTGTTCGAGTATCGAAAACAAAAAATGTTTTTTTTTCATCTAAAAAATATTTTATTGTAGATGATAATAACCCAGGAAGAATCAATACGATCTGACGGCTTTGAGAAAGTTTAAGATGCATGGCTGAGCCCATTAGCCTCTCAATTCTTTATTCCCTAACATGGCGTTATAGATTTCGATAATAACTCATACGAGTATTAGAGGAATGATAGATTAGAGCAAATTCACAGCTATTAAGACATCGTTTTATAATCGTTTGTGCAAGACTAATTGAAACTTAATTTAGAGACGAAATTATAGAAATCTCATATGATTAAAAATTCCACAAATTTTTAATGTCACTCACAAGAACCTGGTGAACAGCGTCTGAGGCACATTTCTGCCAGGGTTGATAGCCGCAGTCAACGGTAGTCATGACAAGACATGACAACTTATAATCTTAAAAATTTAATTGACTCCTTTAAATTTAACAAGAAAAAATTCTCTAACATTTGCGCTAAAGCTTAATCTGCTGTAAAATTTTTTCTTTTGAATTAAATAAGTAGTAGTTACATGAAAAAAGTTAAGTTTCTTTTTTAGAGTTTAAGTTTTATGAAAGAAACTTCAAACTTGATGGGCACTAAATTGAATAATAAAAGTCAATAGTCGAAGTTGAAATCTGAGAACAGTGCGTAGTCTAGGGTGTTTCATTTTGTAAGGCAAAAAATAAAATGAAAAATTTTAGCTGACTTTGCTCCTGCCCCGAGTCTCAGTGATGTAAAAGATATACACTTGTGCTCAAGTTATTCAGTCATTCGTATGCTATATAACATTTTTGTTAAAATTTATTTATTTATTATTTTTTCTGATTCTTTTATTATTAGTTTTTATAATCCTGCTATGTAAGCATCAATTTACAGCAAAAAAATCAAAATAAATGTCTTGGTTTTATCGAGAAAAATGCAAAAACGTCAATAAAGGTAATATATACTGTGCTCATATAATTAAGTCATCTGAAAGAAAGTAATTGAAATTGTTCAATTTTTGGTGTGAGTCCTATTTTTTTTATTAGTTTAGCTTAATAATGAGTAGGAGAACCTTTTTGTTTCATAAATGTTGAGATTGGTTAGGCATGCTGCATACCAGGCGTGCACATTGGTCTGAAGAAATTTTATGCCACTTCCTTGGTGGATTGTATGCCCAGCCAAGATTTGACAAGTGGAGATCAATGTTTTGGGCCACTATCAAGCTGGAAAATCCATCTCAGCGGAAAATTTTTGGTATAACCGGTGGCCAAATGTTCCCTTAGTATATTCCTATATAAAAAATTTGAATTTATGGGTTGTCAGGGCAACCGTTGATGTCGTTAAAAAAAACATCAAAAAAAGTCGTCGGTTCGCAAACGGAACACTTTTTTAAAGGCCTGAATGTCACATAAAAATCACATCTTTGGAAAAATGAAACACCCTAGAGTAGTGCTTACCGAAATTCTTCGCAAAATCTCTTTTTTTTATTTTTTTTTAATTAACATTGTTTGGCATGATATTTGTTTGTGAGAACATCATTCAATATTTCTCGATAGTTTTATTCTGCATACTCACTTCTCAACGGTGTCTGGCTATAGCTCGATCAACAATCAACTTTAGTTTTTATGGATTTTGGTACATTGATGCACGTTTTGTGGTATTGATTTAGAGTTTTCTCTTCTTAACCAATAAAAAAAAAAATTACATGACGGCGCATTCGAGCTGAATGACTCCAGACGCAAAGTAACTTCAACCAAGTTAACAAAATTAAAATAATATTGATCCTATTTAAGAGTTAAATATATAGGGTATTTTCTTAGAGGTTTAGCTTTTAAATTGGCAACACTGTTTGTGGCAGTTAATTTGCCATCTGACAGATGTTTTGCCATTTCACCATGTATAGACTTATGTACACCAGAACGACGCTAGAAAATTGTGCAAATTTACTAAATTCGCTTGAATTTAAACTTTAAATTCACTCAAAATTTACAGGATTTTTGCGATTTTGAAGTAAATTGGTCGCGAAGATCACGGGATTTGACCCCACTAAATTATGGCTATGTGTGTAGTTTTTGGTTTAAGCTGATAACACTATGCAGAACTATGGAAGAACATCGACTGATGTCAACGTAAGGTAATTCGGCGTCGTTGAGCTCGAATTGTCTCCTATGGAGTAATTTAGTGAAATATTTTTGCCCAAGACCGCATTAAAAAATTCCCAGCTGTTTGTCCCGCATGTAAACATTTTCAGAAAATGCTCCATTATGAATGTTAAGGATTGCTGCTTGAGAACAACTTTCCGTCAGACAATAACCCTCTCTCTGACTTGAAATAAAAAAGTTCCAGAATGCGTTTATAACCGTGTCAAAAGCAGGTTAATTTACCGCAGATTCGAGTTTAGCGATCCCAAATTACCTAAGTTGATATCAGTCGATGTTACTCCAACATTTAGGTCATATTTTTGTACACAGTGTAACTAATAGTCCGGGAGTTAGCGCTGAATTTTTCAAGGTCATTACCTCCTGTCTAATTTTTTTTTGCAATTGATAGTTTAATTTAGGCTGATAATGCAAACAAGCGTCAGTCGCTAGAATCGTGGTGCGCCTGATTGTGAGAGGCCGACGAAAAATGTTTTGCTCAATAACTTGGAAAGTAAGCCACAAGTAGAAAGTTATGTTAAGACCAATACTGTAGAGCAGATGGAAACACATCGATTTCATGCCCAACAAATTTCGGTATAACAGGATTTGACACACCTTTCACCGTTTTAAAGTTTCCAATAAATAATGTGATTTTGAGCATAAATAGTTCTTTTTGGCGAAAAATATGGTTTTCAGATTTGAACGAGCACCTAATGTTAATTTAAAACTTTCAATAGAAACTTTATTTTTTCGAAAATGGAGATGGTTATTAAAAATTTTAAAACTATGAAAAGTGGATCAAATCTTATCATACCGAAGATTTTCGGGCATGAAATCAATGTGTTTTTAACTCCTTTACAACATTAGTCTTAATATAATTTGCTATATCTGGCTTACTTTCCGAGTTATTGTGCAACATTTTTTTAGTCGGCCTCTTACAACCAGACCCACCATCATTCTGACGACTGAATGACTGTGTTTTAATTCAATTCGAAACTATGACAGTTCAAAAAAAAAAAAATCTATATAAAATTTTAAATTAGAAATTGATTAAAAAGATTTCCCACTTTAATGTAAAATATAATTTTGTACCAAAAAAAATTAATGAAAATATTTCAGACAGAAAATTTTAAATATTTTCTTTTGGAAGGCAAAACTTTAGGACAGAAAGGAAACAATAAAGCCAATGAAAGTAGGAAAAAACAAATTTCCACAGAGAGTAAAAAAAAAAACAAAAACAAGAAAAAACTAAATGAAAGCGGATTTTAAATTTGTAACCATTGTAACGAACACAAAAAAAAAAAAATTAAATAAAAGAAAAAAAAAAAGTGTAAAACCCATGTAAAAAACGTTGAAATATTGGGGAAAAAAGTTACAATTTAAATATTTTTTTCAGGCGCTGTCTATGCAAAACTATTTCTAAATGAATGGTGTAAAGATAGGGTATATAGCAAAGTAATGGATAGAATGAAGAAAAAACGAGTGAAAGAGAAGAAGTGATAATAAAAAAAATATATTTTTTATGAATAAAAAATGAGCAGAAAAATCTGTTGATGAGTGAGCGAGAAGAATAATGCAATATGTACTATGAAATAAAAAAAAAATAAATGTAATAGTGATGAATTCTATTAAAAATTTATGTAAATGCAGTTGTAACTGCCGGTGGGTGTGTAAATATGTGAGAGGGAGAGAGCAGAAGAGTGAAAATTAAGTGTTATTAAAATTAACCAAAATCTACTACCAAATAAGTATTTAATAAAGTAGTAAAAACAAAATAGTAGTACGAACTTATTAGAAAAAGTATAGAAACTAAAGTTGTTTTTATTTATAGTTTTTTGATGTTTTTGTTTTACCAACGTTATGCTGACAATACGTAACAGTGACAAAATTTTGAGAAAAAGTCCTTAAAAGATAAAAAGTTGAAAGACAAAAAAAAAAAAAAATACATAATTTTGTCACTATCATGAAAAGTCAGCATAAATGGCACGATGTAAGCGAATTATTGTGTTAGGGTTAAAATTGGCATTGTTTGTTGTTGTTTTGTATTGTTTGTTGTTGTTGTTGTAGTTGTTATAATTACCTTAGCTTAAGTTCCTCATCAATATACTGTAAAAGGCTCCTACAACAAACATAATGTAAAAAAAAATAGAAAAAAGTTTAAGTTTACGAGTTAACAGCTTAAAAAAAGAGACAGACACAATAGGAAAAAATGGCGTGTTTTCATTAATCCTTGAAAAAAAAAACAAAATTCTTATGGCCTAAGGATGTGGACTATTTTTTAAATTGAATTTTAGAGAAAAATTCAAAGGAAGCAGTTTTAAAATTTTGCGGTACATTGTAAATTTTGAATCTTAATGCTTTATGGATTCTGATTTGAGTCTGGATTAGATATATAAAGCAGAAGATCGTAGATTGAAGGCGGTCAATGCACACTAAAAAGTTATTTTGTGTCAGCTTTACTTTTTTAAAAATCGGTCAGTGTCAGTCGGATTAAGAAATCGGCACAAGGCAACACAGTCGTTGAGTATGTACACTGAAAGTTCCATAAGTATCTCGACAAAGTCTAGAGTTGATGCCTATATGGACCACTATATGATGCCCATATGGACTAGAGAGAAATTGCAAAGCGTACTTATTTTTATTTTGAAGGTTTCATTAAACTTTTGGCCATTCTAAGGCTGGGACCCTTATCCTGAAATAGATGCCCCAGTAGATCGACGATCATTGTATTCCTCAAAATTGTTCTAGTCCTCGAAAGGAATACTAGAACCATCCCCGATAAGCTCGACCGCGATTTCATTGCCTTCAATACTTTTATGTCCAAGCATCCTAAGTGTCTTTTAGTGCTTCCTGGCTATCAGATGAAATATGAATAACGATTTTCTTAGCTCCTGTGTATGCAATGAAACTGTGAGTGATACTATTACTTATGTCCTACAACTACATTTGGAGCATTGCGCCTACACAAAATTTGTGTAACTATTTCGATGCCGGGTTCAGCGTTTTATGCTATTCAAGTTCGTTCTAACTTTCTTGATATAGATTTCTACCGTTGCTCACTACCATGTGCTAAACATTTCTTTGCATTTGCCACCATTTCTTCCATCAGTTCCTGGACAAACAATTGCTAAGAATAGGAAATATATACCTATATCTATGAGGCCACATATATGTTACTACGCCAATCTATAGGACCACTTCAAATAGTAGAAACACAAAGATATCTGCTGTGAATAATATCAGACAATTTTAAAGACAGGGTGCTGCTGTACACCACCGATGATACAGAACTCAGTGCACTACAGGGCTTGGTACTTGGCCCCACATCATAGAACGTTACGGCATTTTAATGAGCAAACTTCTTATGGCGGGTTATGCTGACGACATCAGGCATAGCTGCTACAAAAGTAAAGAATTCACACCGCAATGCTTCTTATCTCCCCCAACTTGAATAAAGTGATGAGCAAAAAAAAGGTCCAAAACACTCAATATCTATTTGGAAGATCTACCAAGGGCGGGGTTTTTCTTTAGATGTACAAGACCTTTTCAAAAGCGCGGGGCCAATCGCTTTAACAATGGCCCAGCTCTTTTGGGGACATAGTTCCAAAAGTGAACGAAGTTTTACTGCTGCCATCTTGGTGAACGCAGTTGGATCACCAGCAAATAGACCGAAGCTGTTAGTAAGGGTGGCGAGATCTACAGCAAGCTAATAAATATATTTTGTTTGAACGCACTTTAGACTGGCTAGGGCATTCTAAGCTGTGTCAGATGACTCGATCGGGAGAATTGCGGCAATGCCACCAATGGATATTCTGGCAGGCAAACTACAGCGATAATATAAAGCAGACGAATATCAGTGAAGATGGGACACCCGTTTGCCTTGATCCTGGATACAGGAAGGTGAATGGACCGCAATAATAAAGATCAATTATAATCTCACGCAGCACCCAGCTGCAAAATGAGTATGGATAATAATTCAAGTAATATTTCCACCGTTTTTGACACGAGGAACATTTTTCCGTGTCCGAACTATATCGGCGAATTTGAAAGTTTTAACGAAAATGATGATTGAACTCCGCCTCATTAAACGTAACAGAACAATGGAGCGCAAACGTTTAAAAGTTTAAGTACAAACAGCATCGCTGCATCGAGGACAGATACGAAATAGATCGACTTATGAGCAGAAATGCTCGCCTCCTGACGAAATTCTCTACGAACGTTTCAGTAGGTTCAAACCGTTTAGACGAGCGTAATATTTTTTTTAAGTTAAACTTGAACGGAAATTTTACAAAATTGTAATATCGAAGAATGGCAGAGTCAGGAAAATGAGCTTGAAACATGGTTTCAAGTGTAACTTTCGGACACAAAGTAAAAGTCCGGTTAGGTCTTTTTAAACATCCCTAGCTTTTGAAGAGATCTTAAACTAATGACTGAAGATGTAGACAATTATTTAATGCATTCGCAGTACATGCCTGTGAGTTTTAAAGATATAACAGATCAAAAGTTGAAATGTAGTCAAAGAATAATGGCTGCAGACGAAACCGCTCAAGAGACAGTGGGCCTCGCTGAATATTAAACCCTATTGCAAAGTTTTCGAATGATATGGAGCATTTGACCGAGTAGTGTTCAGCATAATGCAAACCATTTTCATCCATGAGTCAATATAATAGTGTAAGGTCCTGAGTAACGATTGCATTCAAAGGAAGTGACCGCGAGTATAAAAAAGAGCCAGTATGGCAATTTCTGGAGCATTACCATCTAATCTTTCGGGAATTTTGCGTCTTGAGCCAATAGACTTAAATACACCAGGATGCATGTAAAACAAAGGAATCTACAGCGAGTTGAAAAATTCAGGAGGATACTGAACTTGCTTAATCAAAAAATCAGTGATCACATTTTTTAGGCTCCAGGACATAGAGATATAGTGGGAAATGAAAGAACTGAAAGTTAGCAAAAAATCTATTAAGCAGGGCCAGAAGAAATCTTTATCTGCATTTTCAATCCAGAGCAATGTCTACAACAACAAAAATTGAAACTTGTGGTATTTTGTCAGAGCAGCTTAAGTTGGTCTGTGATCAAATTGTTAGACAGCATAAATTATACACTTATACACAAGATTTATACGGTATTGCGATGTTATCACAGACCGACTTAAGCTACTCTGATTAAATACCACAGACAAATAGAACGAACTTTCACAGGTCTGAGGATAGGTAGTCAAAGGAGACAGTGTAGCATCTCCTCTAGAATTGTACGGCACTGTCAAGAGCATCACAAAAGTTTATCGTTTGTCTTGATAGGAAAATCTCATCTATAGAGCTAAGTGAATTCAATTGAGAAAATTTATAGCTCAATCTAAATAGCTGTGAGAAAACAATTTAAAATGCAACTTAATTTCTTAAAATTCTTAATTCTCAAATTCTTTAAAAAATAGTCCACATTTGCTAGCTGTAATGAAAGAAAAGCTAATTTTAAATAGCTGGGCTTCATAAAGAAAAACTTCTTAAGTTATGATGACTTGAAAAAGCAATGGCCAGAAATGATTACGTTCATTTTTTAAAATGGCAACCAAATAAAAAATGGACGTTTTGAAAACGGTTTCAAAAGAACAGAATAACAAAAGAAAAAATCTATGAAAATTTATAATTTCAACTAAAATTATTGTCTTAAAGACAAACAAATTAATTAGAAAATTAAAGAAATTTCGCGAAACAGTGGCAAAAAATGACTACTTAAGCTAAATGGCCTGTGATGATTACGTTCATTTTTCAGAATGACTTATAAAAGGACCTTTTTGTAAATGCTTTTTAAAATAAGGCAACACACATAAAACTTTAAATTAAAAGAAAGTTTTCTCTTTAAATTGATTTAAATGTAGAAAAATTAAAGTATTTGGCAGTATCCTCTTTCTTTAGAGATCAAAACAAAAAAAAAAATTCCGTCGTCAACCCTTAAATTAAGAAATAGAAAAGAGCAAAACTAAAAGAGTAGGAAAGCTATAAAAAACAAAATAAAAAATAAAAGAGTTGACAACTAGATTAGGGTGTTGGAATTTTTTAAGAAAAATAAAAAACAAAACTTAACTGTAGGCAGCCGAAGCAAGACCACTGAATACTCAGCAGACTGGTAAAAAGGGCAACTATACGTACAAATCCTTTAAAAAACACATACACACACAAATATATACACACACACAAACATGAAGATACATAACTCCCAGTGTAAAATAAACTCAAATATTTTGAACTTAGTTTTTCATTATAAATTTTAAAAAGGAATTATTTGAATTATTGGAAACTATTCCTCGTAAAAGTAAAAGTGTTACCTACCATGCTTTTTCATGTTATTGCTTTTGTAATCTGACTTTTGTTTAATTGAACTTTATATATGAAAATGCAACACTCCAAATTCCTTAAAGAAAGCTTAAAAAAATATTGCAGAAACGTTGCATATTACTTTCTTTAACAATTATTTAAAAAAAAGGTACAAATTCACTTTATATTTTATTTTATTTGAGCGTAGGTTATTCTGCTGGTATATTTCCGGCGAATGCTTCCCATGTAAACCCTTAATTTTAACGATGGGTCTTAAAAATTTTGAAAGATAATGAGTTGGTCTACATATTCCGAGGTAAAAATTTTGTAAAAAAACCTATGCAGACGATTCAGGAGGCAAATTCTTACCTTAATTAAGAAGATATAACTACGAAAAATATTTAAAAAATATATTCCATAGACGTGAAAGAGTTAAGGCCAGCACTTTTTAGATTATGGAATTTTATTTCTAGAAACTAATTTTTACTGAATTCGGTGCCAAATTGAAACAACTGCATTTTTTTAAAGTATGGTATTAAAAATAAAATTTAACATCCTGGCTTCCCGCATAAGGTATCTTCTTTGTACTGAATTTTGTATTTGTATAGGTGTCGTGTCGGCTTTGTAATGGGTGTAGTTTCGTCATAGGTACCATCTTTGTACTGGAAGAAGTATTTGTACTGGTTATCGTCTTCGTACTGAGTGTTGTCATTATACCGAGTAAGAATTTTCATTCGAATCGCATATGGTTGTCCCTATTAGAGTTCCGGTTCGGACTTGGGTTATCGAATCAGTTCCTGATAGATTTGGTAACGCATGAAGCCAGGCTAAGGGAACGTCTATTAATTACGTGAGGTGTTTGTTTGAAAATTCGGACCCCCCCCCTCCCTTTGGTGAGATCTGGCGGGACCCCTCATTCCCCTCCCGTGAGATTTAAATTATAATTTTAAATACAAATTCTAAGCATTAAAAAGTTGACTTGAGGTTTTTCTTGACCGCCTCTCCCCCTTGGTGATATTTTGCCGGACCCCCTCCCTCCCTATTTTAGCTCACGTAATTAATGGACGTCCCCTAACCGGACCAGGCAAACCTGATATGACACTGATCGGTGTGCTTGATGCGGCGCTCACAAAACGACTTCATTAGACTGGTAAGTTTCGGTCCCAACCAAAATCATGTAGGTCCGTTCATGATTTGGCAACACCGATCAGGACTGCACGAAGTTTTATAGGGCATTTCCTGCTAGGGCTAAGCTTTGAATTAACTGAACTGACCAGGGTTGATTAATGAGGCTAGCCAGCTCCGGTCCTTACCGTCCAGGTCCGTTCATGATTTGCCAATCAGGACTGGAATAAATTTCATAGGGCTTTCCCTGATAGGGTTACTATATGGCTAGCCTTATCCATACCTTAATAAGTTCACTTTTTAGATATTGATAAGATTTACACATGGCCCATAATAGAGTTCGCAATTACTAGCCAGATCCGGAGCTGTTTATGGTAGGTCTTGCCTGATAAGAATTCCTACTCGGAATAGTGGGTGTGTCGCTATATTACATAGTGTCGTATTTGTAATGGGTCGCGTCTATCTAATGGGTGTCGCCTTTGTACTCGGTTTCGTATTTCAAAAAATGTTTGTTACTTTTCTACTGAATGTCTTTTTTGACTTGATGTGGGTTTTGTACTAAGTATCGTCCTGTATTATCTTTCGCTTATGTACTAGATGCTACCTTTGTACTGGGTTTCGACTTCGCCGTAGAGCCGTGTTCATAATAATCCAATAGCCATTCAGCAAAATTTCGCTAATTTTGGCGCGAGTTTTGGGGTAGCTATAAATTGGGCATCAGTTGAACCTTCTGTTTTCAAAATGTGATATTCTTCCGACGACAGATTCGCCGCACATTTGCAACGTTCAAGTGTTCGTGAAATTTTTAATTTTGCGTTTCAGTGCTTGTTGGGAGATGTCGTCTTTGTATTGAGTGAAGCATTTTTTTGCTTTCACATTTAAAATTTTTCAATGTTCTTCAAATTATAGTTTCGGAAAAGTTTGGAGAAAAACTCTGATATAAATATTTTCATTGTAAAGTCCAATCACACTATAACTTACGTCACTGTCAAAAGAGATCTGCCTTTGATTGAGCTGTAGATTTTTGGTCCAGTTACGGCTACTAAGGAAGGAATCAATAATTGCCATTGCATGGTGTTAATCGAACCACGACGTTCTTAAATGGTACTTTTCATCGATAGAATGCTGAAGTGGTCGGTGTATGAAGAAGAAGGAACATATTACTTCCTTGTGCTGATAGCTTTACAATATATCAGTTAAATATAAGTGGCGACGAAGTTAGTTGAATGTTAGTTACTTTAATAGTGACTTTTACATATAGGCCGAGTTGCTTATGAAAATTAAGAACACTTAAAATGTACAATAGTGCCTGATATAATTCAAATACATATCCTAAGATAATAATCCTATGAAAGCATTTCAAATTAAACTACTACAACTTAACATTTGATGATAACGTAATTTCTCTCACTGGGATATCACTCATACGTACACATACACGCAAGACATGTGATTTTACATGTCGTGTCTAGTCTGGTATTAAAGTTATCTAACTTTTAAAAGAAATCCATTTTTTTACATTTGAAAAGTGTAAACTTTGTTGTGGGACTGACTTAATAAAAAGAACAAAAATCACGTTAAAGGCTCATAGAGAAGACAAAAAGAAAATGAAAGGAATAAAAATGACATAAATTAGATTGACATAAAATGGTGCCATACACATGTTCTATTTCTAAATAATAAGTCGTAGGCTTAAGAAGTGCCTGAATATGTTAAAAAAAAATAAGAGCTTAAAACATAAAACAAACGAGGTTGGAGCATTTTTCTCTTACAAATATCTGACATATATTGTTCAAAATTGACATATGGGATAAGATTTGCATGCTGTTCCCACTAAATAAATGGTTTTTTTTTTCTCGTTGTAATACCATTTGGTTTCAATGAAATTAGCTCAAAGATAAGAGCTAGGAGTCATGACCAGTTTCAGAATATCTAAATTTACAATTTTTATGATATGAGCGAACCTTTAAATAACTTCTGCAATAAAATGCGATTTTAGAATAAAATTTTCAGGATTTTTTTTTTAATAAATTTATAGAAAATGAAGAATTATTCACTTTTCTTTTATGTATTTTAAATTTGGAACATTTTAAATTTTTTAAATATTATTTAAAAAAAAAAACGGAAACGGAATCAAACAAATTAACAGAGACACAGCTTAAGCGATAATCTTCTCTTAAATCAAGCGAATATTGTTAGAGTAATTCAAATTTTTATTTAATTCGCTAAAGTTCATTTTTTTCTTAAATCGCAACGCGGATTCGAACTCCTCATTCAAAAGTTTGTTTTTACAAAAAATGGGCGGAAATCGTCCCTTCCAGTATCCCTTTTTTAACTTTCCCTAGTCGCAAAAAATGTTCCTTATATTAGCTCAAATCGATCCTTAAAAATCTATTTTCGATCTTTCCCCATCGGTTGGTAAAGTTTAATTTTTATAGAAACGGGCCAAAAAAGTTTCTATGCAAAGCCTGAATCAAGTCAATTTTCGACCTTTCACCATCGATAGGTGAAACAAATGTAAGAAAATGAGCCCAGAATGGAATCTTTTCTAGTTTACAAGTAAAGTAAATTAAGCGCCAACTAGCTCCCATCCCTATCCCTTATCCCTATCTCTATCTCTATCTCTATCTCTATCCCTATCTCTATCCCTATCCCTATCCCTATCCCTATCCCTATCCCTATCCCTATCCCTGTCCCTATCCCTATCCCTATCCCTATCAATATCCCTATCCCTATCTCTATCCCTATCCCTATCCCTATCCCTATCCCTATCCCTATCCCTATCCCTATCCCTATCCCTATCCCTATCCCTATCCCTATCCCTATCCCTATCCCTATCCCTATCCCTATCCCTATCCCTATCCCTATCCCTATCCCTATCCCTATCCCTATCCCTATCCCTATCCCTATCCCTATCCCTATCCCTATCCCTATCCCTATCCCTATCCCTATCCCTATCCCTATCCCTATCCCTATCCCTATCCCTATCCCTATCCCTATCCCTATCCCTATCCCTATCCCTATCCCTATCCCTATCCCTATCCATATCCCCAACCCTATACCCATCCCTATCCATATCCCCATCCCTATCCTCGCCCTGGATCGGCAGACATTGCTCTGCTTGAAATTAATTTACTTACTGGAAAACACAAACATGGTGTACATACTCTATTCAAAATTCCCATACAAAACACCATCTCGGTTTTTTGCAATTTTCCTATTTTCCTTTTAAATTTTTTCCAAATTTTTGTTATAAGGCTTGGCTGAACAATTACGAACACAACAACAAAAAGAATTATTCAAATCGGTCGAGCTATTCTCGAGTTTTTGCGAAACTAATACAAAGCAATTGATTTTTTTATATAAAAAAGAAGATTGAACTAGAAATCCTGTATTTCTGAAACTGGTCATACTATATATCTTATCTGTGGGGTATTAATTGCGACCAAATAGCATGTTGTAGGAATTCAAACTTTTTAACCTCCAACCATTTAGTGGAAAAATAATTAGAACAGATCACAACTGAACATTTAGTTATGGATAGCCAAAACTAAGCATTTAGTGGAGTTCATACACTACTACCCCATAAATTCTAGTGGAGATGTTTTCTCTAGCACCAAAATATTTAATCGAAAATATTCTTAAAATTATTCTTTCATGAAATTTTTTTAATAGAAATTTAAATTTTTCTTATTTTCATTATAGTCCAGAAAAATGATACTTCAATTACTTAAAAATTTCCGATGCAAGCGGGACTCTTGAGCTATTATTCTAAACATCTAGACAAAGCATTATGAAAGCATTCAGTTGATACGGAATTTTCAAGAAATTCAGACTTTTTATCCTATTTTTCCTGGGCTATTAAGTTTATAAAATATTTTTATAGGAAAAATAAATGTAATGGGGCAAAATTCTTATAAATATGTGCACATATTAAAAAATTTCAAGAAAGAAATATTTCAAAGAAGAAAAATTTCAAGAATGTAAAATTTCAAGAAAGAAAAATTTTAATTACATTTTCCACAAAATTTTATATGCTAGTAGAAAGCAATTTCACTAAATTTAATATTGATTTAAATAATCAAGTCAGCTCTTATTAAAACGTTGTTCAATTCCTTTGCTAGTTAATTTATAGCAAAAAATAACTATAATTCTAAGATCTCCATTATATAGTTTTTTTTTTTATTTTCAGTTTTTTTCCTTTCAAAATAGAGGTTTTTTTCTTAGTCAAAACCGATTCTCTTCTATCGGCTAGAACACACATTTTTCATTTGAATTTTAAACATGAAGGCATATTTTGTTGTCTATGCAATTTCAATAAGCAAATAATACAGGGTCAGTCAACACATAAAAAACAGAACGTGCTTTTTCAAAAAGCATTGTAATATAGCAAAGCAGCAAGGAAAAATAAAAGAAAAAAATACAACAAAGTTTTAAAACTGCAATAGTAAATATATACGAAAAACGGAAATAAGAAAACACGCACATTCAAAACAAAAAAAAAAACAATGCAGCTGCAATTGCAACAAAGAACATAAAAAGAGAAAGATTTTTAAAGAAAATTACAGCTTGTAGTATATATAGTACTTTCAGCAGGATTCGCATTTGGAATAAATTTGAATCGCAGCATTTGTGCGTTGTTTTATTTTCTAATATTTATAAATAAAACATAGTTATTCAGAAGTAAAATATGGAAGACAGTTGAAAAGCAGTAGAAATGGAAATTGAAAAAGTTTTTAATTTATTTTTTATAGCAGCAGCAGTAAATTTTCTTTCTGTTCCTAACCTTAAGGACATGTTCATGATTAAAGTTCCGCTAAGTTTCGGCTTAATTAAAGGACTAAAAAATAAAATAAAAGAAAAAGTAGAAAACTCATTTTTAAGAGAAATATAAAAGAAGAATAAATAAAATAAAAATTAGAATGAAAAAAGGATAATTTAAAAAAAAAATTTATTGAAAAAAAATTTATTAAAAAGAAATTTATTAAAAAAAAACTTAATTAAAAAAAAATTTATTAAAAAAAATATATAAATATGTAGTAAAGAATTTAAGAAAAATTTGTAAACATATGGCGCATTATTTTAGATAAAAGGTATGTCGAAAACAATAGATTTTGTTTAATGTTAATTTTGTAAAAAAAGTGAGAAAATATTTATTCAAAATTGGCTCAGTAGTTTCTCAGATATTTATGAACAAAAAAAAAAGTATAAATATTTTTATAAAAACAGTTATGTCAACAGTTCTTTATTTCAAAATAGCTACTGACATCAATAACATTGAGTTCAGCAAAAAGAAATATTGTTTTGGCATTTGTGACAGCAACAGCTAATATCAAAATGACCCCTAAGATATGCAACAAAAAATTATATAAAAGTTTTTGCCGCCATTTTAATATAATTATGAATTTTAGTGCCTCTTTATGTATCATGATTCGTGTCGTTTCGACTTCAATTTTCAAGCCTGAAAGTATCCTATTATTTTTTAAATAAAAACAAAAATATTTAGCCCTATGCTTTCTGAGTAATTAATTACAAATATAAAATTGTACTAGCATATTTTTAGGCTTGAAAATTAGAGAAGAAACGAGACGAATCGTGATAATAAAGAGGCTCTTAATGCAATGATTTTTGCTGAATAAATGAAAAAAAAAAATAATAATTTCTGAAGACGATAGATGGATGGACCAATGAAATCACATTCTAAGTTATTAATATTTGTATGTAATCCTGTTTTGGACATTACAATTTTATTAACAGTAGATGTATCTCCGAACTGAAGTACATAAACAAACAGGGTTCGCTTCAAAATTTGAGTGTAAATAGCACGTTCTGAGCTATATGCAGATTTTGTGCCAATTTTTTTTTTTTTTTGGCTAATGAACATTTTCAGTTACTTAAGAGATAAGTTAGAGGTAGAGTTCGAATTCTCAATTTAGATAAGACTGACAAAATAAGGTATAAAAAAATGTAGATAGCAGATTTTGAAGCAGACTTAAGTAAAACATTGTTTTTGCTTCAAATGAAAGTTTTTAGGCTACTATTTTTTGCGGCAATTGTTACTTTGGAAATCTTTGTATTAAGTTAGAATATAATTTAATAAGACAAAACAAAAAACTAGATCATAAAAAAGATTTTAAAATAAATTTTCTTACTAAAGTTAATTTGAAGATTAGCCTGCTGAAGCGTATTTGTGGCTTATTGCTGATCGGAAATAGCGAACATAGGCATATTTTTTAAAAATAGAGATAAATTGGGAAATCCCACAACAATTTAATTTAAAAGGTAACGCCATGAACTATCAAGAATTTTATTTGAAAGGTAGGACAGTGTGCTATAAAAACTCAGCATAAACCTTTGAAACAGGTAAAGTAGTTTGTTTGTTAAAAATGACAAATTTTTGGAAATTCTAAAAGATTTTTTCTTCAAAAACCATTACTTTTTCGTAGCCTCATTAATTTCCTCTAAATTTATGTGTTTCATGATATACATATTTTCTTTAAAAAATATGGCTTTTAAGATCGTGTAAAAATTAAAACAAATTTGTGCCAACAATTTTTTGTAAAAGCGATAACAGATTTTGGGCGTAACTTTATTAAGAAAAATTGCATAAAATTCCAAAAAATGTTGGACCAATTTTACAGCTTACAACACCTTTACAATAGCTTTATAAATATTTTTTTCAGTAGATACCAACTTTGCTGAACTAATTTAGGCTTAAGTTTTGCATGATTATACTTAAAGGTAAGAACAAAAAATATTTTACATTTCTGACTAATTGTTAAGTTTTGTAAAAAAAAGTCTATAAGTCCCTTAACTATTCTTAGTACAAAATTGTAATATTATTTATTTTCCTCACCTTACGAATTTATCATGCAAAATTTTAAGCGAATTAAAAAAGGTCGTGTAAAAGTAACTGGGCGAAAAATTTTAAAATTACCCAGCTTAGTTAGAGAAATTAGCCACATTTACGCTTCGACAGACTGATGATATTATATTTGCTAGTAAATGGTGAGTTTTTGAGTGATAACATTTTAAATTTAAATTAAATATTTTGTCTTTTATTGCTTAAAAATTTTTTCTGCTCATCGCGAAAATGAAAAATCCTAAAATTGACTTTTTGTACGATTTATAATTTGTTGGCCTACATCCGAGCTTGACACTGTCACAATTTGTCAAAATAGCGGATACATAAATTTTAAAATAAATCAACTAAAAAGGATATTGTATGAACCATAGTTATTTTTATAATAAATCATTTTCCAAACATACATACTTTTTAACTATAATAATGCGCCAATGCGTTTATGTAAAAAATGTTTGTTTAATGTATTTGTATGGAGGCGTGTCAAAAGCAAACTAAAAGCCAATTTGTGGGGACATGAAAAAAAAAGTAAATTCCAAGTAATGAAATGAAAAGAAAAAACAGAAAACCGAAAAATGAACACAACAATGAAATGTGGCAGTTTTTTTTTTGTTCAAAAAAAAAAACAAAAATATTTTATGGTCGTATTTCTTTTTTTTTTAGTGAAAATGTGGTTAACAAATTTTTTTTGTCTATTTGAAATGTGGAAAAAAATGAGCCAAATGAAAAAAAATTATTGTGTAAATATATTTTAAAATACAATACTGGACAGCTGGTAATACATACATGTCACTTGGTAGTGTTTCTGGACTAGATGAACGTTCATTCCATTGTGATGTAGACATCCCTGAAAAAAAAACGAAAAAAATTTAAATTGAAATTCAGCATTAGAATTTTAATTGCCGGAATTGTTAAATTTAATTGTTACACATTTTTGCTAAAATTTCGTAATTTATGTGGAAAATGACAATTTAACGCCGTTTATGTGTTTTGTGTGGTTACCTGTTTTGAGTGTGTGATTTTGTGCTGAAATTCCATTTGGCCTTGATGACATTTTACTGGGTATTCGTTGTGGAACGCTGGCAACAGTCTGTATGTGGTAGAAAAAAAAAGAAAATAATTTAAATGTGGAAAAAATGTCAATAAAATAAATGCATTTTATCTGAAAATATTTCTAAAAAAGTTATGTAAATTATACGTTGTATAGATATGTCAATATTATTTGTATTTTTGTTGTTGATATTTACAGAGCCATTGGCTATATTTTACAAGGATATATAAAAATTATTTAAAAAGACCTCGCTTCGTACTTAATCTAATTAGAAATTTGTTTAAAAACAAAAACCACCTACAACCCCGCACAGTGGAGAATATTGTGGCCATAAATAGATAGAAATTGAAAGTGCTAGGGATTGAAAAATTTTTAAGGCAATCGTCAGTTAATACTTAAGAAAAAAAAAACTATGAAAGTTTTAAATTTTTTTGGGTTTAGTGACACAGTGGGCTCAGAATTGAACTTTGTGCTCCAAAAATTTTCTATGAAATTTTTTTAATAAGCAACTAGTTAGCTTTTTTGAAATAAATTGCAATAATGTAGCATATTGGCGAAAAATACATTGTTCCACATTTCAAAAATCAATTTACTTTTCATTTATCGCCTTTATATGAATTATGCGGATTTTTCAAAAATTAGAATGAAAAATGGTAAATGTGAAAAATTTGCAAACTTTAACAGAAAAAATTAATATATTCCTGGATATAAAACATATTTTTCATATATTATGTGCGAAAGTATGGTTAGCCAAAATCAAAAGTTTCAGCTGCCTTTTTTACAATTTTTTTTTATCAAGTTTTTCTTAATGTATTGTAATTTTAGAAGCAACAAAATATATTGACTTTTATGAAATTCTCTTTTTAATTTATTTGTACCGAAATTTACCAAAATTATATAAAGTTCATAGATTATACTCTTCAAAAATTGTTTGTTTGAAGTTTTGTATTCTATGGGTGAATTATATTATTTTTTTAAAAATTAGGGCTCAAAAAGTCATAATTCAGAAATTTCTCAGTACTTAACAGTAAAAAATAAAATTTATATGGGACGTTTCACGTCAAGCGGATCACCTCCGCGGCCAAAAATTGGCTGGACCGATCAAGACGTACGAGGTCTTAAAATGTTTATCTCATGAAAATCTTCTAAAAACCGTGTGGCCAGTTCAGAAATTCAAAATGGCGGATCCAATATGGCGGCGGCCGGAAGCCGGAGAAAAATCGATTGTCTAGAAAAAAAGCTTGTAAAATAAAAATTCTCAACCGATCGAGCAGTTTCTTAGCTCAAATTGTAGCTCTTAAAAAGCTGGATGGCGGACGTACTTTGAAAAATCAACCGATTTGTACCAAATTAGTTATACGAGGGTTTTTGAGGTTGCCGATTACGAATCTAAAACTATGTATCAAAAATTTTCAAAATCAAAATGGTGGATTCAATATGGCGGACGTATCGTTTAAAATCAACCGATTAGCACAAAATTTGGTTTTTGGGGTCGCTGAATACGAATCCAAGGTCAGAAATTTAAAATTCCAGACAGCGGACCCAATTTTGCAGAAACTCAATATCCTAATCCTCCATATTGGGTCCGCCATCTTGAATTTTAAATTTCTGACCTTGCATTCGTATTCAGTGATCCCAGACAGTGATGGCATTTTCGGTACATTTGTACTTTTTTCGGTACATTTGCGTCCTGAAAAATCGTCGTCAGTACATTTAACAAGTTTTCAGTACATTCGGTACATTTGCCGCATTTTTAGTACATCCGGCGAATTTTCAGCACATTTTCAGTACATTTTCGGTACATTTGAACAATTTATAATAATTACCTGATTTCGGTTTAACTAAATGAAAATAATTGCAATGTGAAGATATATAACCTATAACCTATTACCTTTTTTTTGATAAATAATTGCAAGGTGTATTTTTTGTAATTAATTTTCATATATATCTCATTTTCCTAGGGTTTTTGAGATGCCAAAACTGAGGACCTTTTTTTTTTTTTTTTTATTTATTGAGAAAATTTTACAAAAATTTCGTACATTTTAGTAAAATTGGGTGTTCACGCCAAAAAAGTACATTCGGCCTCTAAAAAGTACATTTCAATTCTCGATTCAGTACATTTTCACAAAACCCAAATGCCATCACTGATCCCAGATACCCCTATATACCAAATTCTGTGCTTATCGGTTGATTTTTAAACAATACGTCAGCCATATTGAATCCGCCAACTTGATTTTGAAAATTTTGCCACATTTCAAGGAAAAACTATTTTTTTTGCTTCACATTTCGCAACGTTTTCCAATAGTTGTATAAGTTGTAAAAGCTTACAGCGTGAGGATGTGGTGCTTAAATTCAGAAGGGAGTTTCCTGCAAGGAAGGGGAGCAGGTAAGTGATATTTTTCGCCATTTCATCACCCTTTCGATAAAAGATATTAATTCGAATGCTTTGCAATAGCAAAGAGCAATAAGTTTTCGAAACTGTTTTTCTCCAATAACTTATAAACCATAAATAATATCACACAATATTTAGCATTTTTGAAATCAGCATTGCCAACTAAATGAAAATTGATACCCATTTTGAAGAAAATGATTCAACCACATCCCACCTATGTATGAGGGTTAGGCGTGTCCGTGGACTAAGTTTTTTCATATTCACAAATTTTTGTTGTTTTAACATAAAAAACGTCTGTGCCAAATTTCAAGACTCTAGCGCTATTATTACTCTTTATGGCCGCCGTTTTTGGTTTTTCTCTAATAACTTGAAAACTATAAAAGATATTGCAAATTATGTAACATTTTTAAAACAGCATTGATAAGTTAATTTAAATAGATTTTGAAGAAAAAGGTCTCAATTACATCCCATCTTTGTATGGGAGGTAGGCGTGTCCGTGAACCGATTTTTTTCATATTCAAAAATTGTTGTTGTTGTTGTTTTCACTTCAAAAACATCTGTATCTAATTTCAAGAGTCAACCGCAATTATTACTATTTATGGCTGCCGTTCCAAACAAACCCACCCACTGTGCACCCTGGCAAATTCATATTTTTGTTCTTGACCTAAAATTTCACATTGTTTTTAGGAAAAATCAATCAATTTGAACAAGATACCTCACATAACTACAGAAAAATTAATTTAAAATGTAACAATAAGTGAAATATCATGTTGAAAGCAATTATCTCGCATGATATATTTTAAGATTTATTGACGTCATAATTGCTTTACAACATAAATCTTAACAAAAATCAATGAATTTAATTGCCAAACTGTCTGAACAAAAAAAAAAAAGAGAAAAAAAATAGCAATAGAAAAATTACAAAACCGAACAACAAGAAGGCATTGACATTGGCGCCAAACAGACGCTGCCGCCACAAGCCAAAAAACAAAAAAAAAACCGCAACAAAGGGCCTGAAGTATAGGAACAACTTTAAATGCCAAATAATGCAGCAAAAAAGCAAAAATTCAGTTATCGCAATTTATATTTTCTTTTTTTGCAATTTCATTTGAAATGTTTTTCATTTCTGCTGCTATTTGTAATTGCTGCTACTTTACTCGTAATTTGTAAGAACTTTCATAGCCAATTCATCTGCTAAATTATGGAACACTTTTGTGCGGTTGGAGGAGCACCGAGGCATACAAAAAAACAATAGCAACAAATGATTAATTTAGCGTAATTTTCATTTATTTTCTTTTTTTTCTTTTACTCACCTCATCATCACCATCCAAATAGTAATAAAATTGCTGATTTGGACTCAAATATTTCTGTAACAATTCCTTGGCCACCCGCACTGACATCTCACCTTGCACGAAAGGATGCTGCAGCAGACGTTCAGCTGTGGGACGTTTTTTCGGATTTTTGGTTAACGCTGTCTTAATGAAATTGTGAAAGGTGGGACTCCATTTCTCTTTGTTACTAAGTGTTGGCGGTTTGAAACCACTTTTGGACATGAGGAACAAAGCACGCATCGGATGGAGATCAAACATTGGCGGTTGGAGTTCAGCAAGTTCTGAAAGGGAAAGTAAACGTGTGAAATAAAATTAAATACATACATACATATATAAAGGAAAAAGAAAAACAGAATGAAATTAGGAGGAAACTTTTTTCTTTACGAAATTCATTAGGTTGATTTTGGGCTCATTCGAATTCAATTAATTTATATTGCTTCAAATAAACATCGACAGTTTTTCAGTAAAACACAAATTATTCCCTCAAACTAAGTTTCTTAAATAATAGTTTCACATTTAATAAATAAGTTCGAAAATATCCTTTATCAAAGATGTAGTTAAACGAATATGGGTGTTATCTTTGGCCTCACAATACGCTACACGGTGCTAACAGTAAATTTTTATTAATAGGTTGCTGACTGATGTGCTGACTGGTTTGACTGAATTCGCCCACATTGAATTTGATAACATTTACTTAAATAACACTCTGTGTAGCGTTTTGAAGCTTATGCTAGTATGTGAGGTGCCACGCCCTCGTTTCAAAATTCGCCTACTTTTTGTTTGATAGAAGACAAAACCATTGCTTTTATATGTGTCAAATATGGTTGCATTACCTTAGCTAAATCTTTCAGTATAGCGTTTTAAAGTTTTTGTTTCTATGAACGCTGCCACGCCTTTTTTCAGAAATTTGTCTAGTTTTTGACCATAGCTTGACCGAACCATTTCTACGGTTTATGTGAAATTTTATTCCATTACTTAAATAACTCTCTTGGTACATATAGCGTTTTGAAGTTTTTGCTTGTATGAGAGGTGGCACGCCCTCTTTCAGAAATTCACCTAAAAGTCCAGAGTTTGTCTAAGTTTTTTTAGAATTTTTGAGAAATATTGTTACACTATATCAAATAACTCTCAATATAGTGTTTTAATTGTTTTACTTGTATGGGCTTTAGGCTTGCCCAAGAAGCGTTTTGAAGGTGAATTTCATACGATCATCTTGCTTGGTAATCGGGATTTCCACAATCAGACGGACAGGGCTAAATCGATTAAGATGGTGACGCTGATCAAAAATATGTACACTTTTCTATACCTGCCACACCCCCTTCGGTGCGTTACAAACGGAATGACAAAGTGAGTATATGCTCTGTGTAGGGTATAAAAATATATTTTAGTATGCCGATTAGGACGTTTTGTTTTCATCTTTTTTCCTCAAAGTCACAATTTTTTTACTTAAAAGACACTGCAAAGGTGCCTTGATCTTGGTATTATCACCTTCTACTTTTCACTGGCTTTACATAGCGGTCATTCGACAGATTTTGTTATATGACATTGGCCTGCGTCAGAAAAGGTCACCAACTATAAACAATTGCACAAAGTACAAAAAGCGGCTTCATTGTGCATCAGTGATGCACTCAGGACTACATCGACCAACGATATGGAAGACCTCTTTTATCTCGTTCCACTTAACCTATTAGATAAGCAGATGACAGCTTGTTCCATCATTGGGGAAACTTTTCGCTTGTACGAGTCAAGAACAGGACAACCGCTTGGTGCTACGAAATATCCCTAATCAAAATAATATTAAAAAAGTAATGAAAAACCTCCAAAATCTTTCAAACATTTTTGGGAGTTATTTCATAAAAAATTAATAGCCAATGTTTGTGGATTATAACACTTCAATTGGTGTTTATTTCTTTCGTTCTTATTGGGTGTTGTTTCATTCTGAAATTTAAGTTATAGTAGGAGAGCTGGCAGCCACTTTGAGTAACGTACTAGGACAAAGCTAAAATTTTGTCTATGATTGATTTAGTACTAGTTAAATAAGAAAATCAAAATCTGGCAGCATTGGCGCGAAAGAACACCCTAAAATTTTCAAAATGCAAACTATTCATAAAAAAACATACACGCACAACTAAAATTTTACGTATATGTAATTTAGTACTAGTAAGATAAGAAAATCAATATCTGGCAGAATTGGCGCGATCGCGAAGGTACACCCTAAATGTTTTTGAAAAAATCATTATAACTGGAGAACGGCTGAAGGGATTTCCAAAATATAGATGTCATATGGGAGATAATTTAATAAGCTATATTTGTTCACAAACTTTTTAAAATTTTAGGATGTACCTTCGCGACCGCGCCAATACTGCCAGATGTATATTTTTTTATTTTACTAGTACTAAACTAGGTTAGGTTAGGTTAGGTAGGAGTGGCAGTCAGTTATGAAACCGACTCACTTAGACCAGATGTGATCCATTGTGATACCACAGGGTGTCTGACTATACCCACTCGTTGAACCAACCAGACTTCGCAATAAAACTGAATATCTGACCTATACTAACATGTCTAAGGTTATCAAGGTCATCAAATAAGAACAAACCAAGTGTTTTTTGGCGTTTTCTAGCAAGTGCGGGGCAGGAGCAGAGAAAATGTTTAATGTTTTCCTCTTCTAGTACTAAATTAACTATACATATACAAAATTTTAGCCTTGTGCGAGTATGTTGCTCAAAGTGGCTGCCAGCTCTTAGACCACATTCACAGTGGGCGCTATAAGCGAAGATTGGCGTGAAGCGAAGCTAGTCAATGCTATAAGATGCTAGTTCTATTCAGAGTGGAAGCGTTTTTTTTTTCAAAACGAGTTGCGAAGAAATTTCATACAATCACTGCAGCGTAAACTCGTTGCTTGATCTTTTTTCTCTTTTTTTCTTTCACATTCTTTGTTTACTTCTATCGCTGCTTGGCCTCTGCTTCATTTTTCTTTACAACTATGTGATCTTTTGATCACATCCGCATTGAATTCGTTCATTCTTTGTTTCCCTTTTGATCATTGTTTTGCAAATGAAATGAACAAAAACGGATGAAACAACAACAGACACTGACCGCTGCTTTGGCTCTGCTTCCATTTTTCCTATTTAAAACAACGGAAAATAATTTTGTTCTTTACCTCCTATCAAATTTCTTTGTTGCACGAAAAACGAAAAAAAAACTCTGGTGTTAGCGCCTACGACGCTATAAAAACGCTTTATCGCTGATGTTCTAGCATCGTTTCACTCTCACTCTGAACACTTCGCGCTATTTGCATACGAATACACCCATACACTGTTTCTTCACTTCACGCCAATCTTCGCTTATAGTGCCCACTGTGAATGTGGCCTTAGACTATTAGGGCTTATTTCATTCAATCTCTTTTGGATGTTATTTCATTTGACTATGAATGGAATTTTTGAAAAATTTTTTTTCAGGTTATAGCACATCCAACACCTGTTTCGGTAATTCTACATAAAAGTTAGGGTGAGTGGGCGGCCTTCGGCTGCGGCTTAAGGTTTACTTTGTTCTTTTTATTTTTTTTTTGGATTATTTCAATAGAAGTTATTTCATAATGAAATAAGGCTCAAATATTGGCTCTTATTTCATTTATTTGATTGGAGATTCTTTCATATTGTTTTGGAATTATTTTATTGCTTTCTCTTGGATCTTATTCCATTGGGGCTTTTCATTGGAGCTTATTTCGTTGGGGGCTATGTCGTGCATCCAACTCGCTTAAGCTTCAGTTCCAGTTCCATACTTACACAATTGAACTATACTGTTTTAGTAATCTTATTTACGAGCGATTATGTAACTCACATTCCATTTAGGGATGACTGGAAGAGAGTACTCCCGGGGAGAAGGGGCCATATTAATTTATACACGGAAAGCTTTTACTTTAAGGGACAGAAGTTCGAAAATGTTGCGAGGTTAATGCTGCAGTATTTTTCTGCGGAATTTATAGCTATAGAGAAAGTAGCATAGGGGCTTAGGAAGAATGTTGTATCCAAAAAGGATAGAACATTTATTCAGATAGTTAAACTGCTAAAAACTTTCTCTTTCCTAAACTCACTGGGTCACCAGCAGAAACGCCGATCGCTTCGTAATGAAATGGCTCATCATTTTAACATGATTTCATTTGGGTGCCTGGGAATATATAGGTATATTGATGGCAATTGGAAAGCTAATGAACTTGCTAGGCAGAAAACTACTTCATAAATTCTTAAGGACAAAAAAGGTGTTGGCATGCCATTTGTTACCTGCATGCAGCTGTTGTTGATATGTTAAAAAATGGCTAACACAAGATAACAAGGCAAATGTGAACAAAAAGGGATGCTAAACGTTCTCCAGAACTGATATCTCGCACTAGATATAGTTTCTCATCAGTTGTTGCTGTCATAACTGATCACTGTCTTCCAGGGAAGTTGTAGCGATGTGGGGGAGGACGATAACAGAAAACCTGGTATTTGTAATTTCTTTTTTAATCTTTTTTATTTTAAATAACGTAAATTTTTACGGTGAATTACGAATTTTCATTCAAATCAAATGAATAGTTTTCGGATAATTAACGGTTGTCGAAAACATGGCTGAAAACTTAATTGCAAAACAACAACGTGAGTTTTTTTTTAAAACTAAACTATCATGTTTATATAAAAAACATTTGTGCAGAAAGATCATCACGAATATACTGCATGAGTTTCTAGTCAGCATAAAAGCTTTTTAAAAGTTTAAGGACACTGCACGGTATTTGAAGTTATAAGAAAGAGGATATCAAATTAAATACTGCACAAGTAAACTATTAATTAAATTAAGCATTAAGTATGCAAATTGATATCATAAAATAGCAAAAAAAAATAAATTAATATTTTGCTGACTTTTTGTGTTGCACACATAAGCAATAATATTCTGACAGGACAGCAACGCGATGTTGCAATAAAAATTTGCTAATAAATTAATTGCCAACGACAGCAACCTTTATAAGCATAAGACATTTATATTAGCCAACATTATGTGGGTAAGGCTTATTTAAAAACATAAAACTATATATATATGGATATATATACGTATGTATGATGATAAAAATTATGCTGGTTAAAGTAGCTGATTTAAAGCTTTTGGCAAATGACCCCATTACACAAGTAATAACTTAAGTGTTTATGCTCTGACCGAATGGAGCTCTACAGCAAAAAAAAAAAAACAACGATTAATGTTACTCCACTATGAGACTAAGAGGCTAAAAACACAAACTCACCAATTGCTGTTATGCCACACGCCCATATATCACAAAGTTGATTGTAGCCACCCTTGCGTTCGACTGCAGCCACTTCGGGTGCCATCCAGTAGGGTGTACCTGGAAGAAAAAAGAAGAAATCGATCAAATATTTTTAAATCTAAAATTGATGAGCAGACGGATTTAGAATGTAGATATCAAAATAAATCAATTAAAATCAATGTTGGAAAATAGTAACAATTTAGGTTACTCATACGCCCCATTAAGCTTAGCAAATTAAATGCAAATTTAAGTGTTTAATTGGGCGCAAATTAAATGTATTCTATTAAGCAACAACAAACATACAATATATAAATATATATTTTGAAAATAGCCAACATTAGCTGGTAAATTAGCATTTAAATGCATGTGCATTAATCAGCTTCACTGTGCATTTAATCATACGTATGAGTGGCCTAAAATGTATGAGTAAGTACTAAAATATGCGTGCTAAATTGTTGCAAATTGTAAAAATAATTTCTACTATGCATATACCATTAAATAGTTGCATTTTTGGTCAATTAGTGCTGGAAAGTAAATGTTTCATTTTAACGATGCAATTAAAGTGGTTTGCTTTTGACATTTTTGAAATAAACTTCGGCAGCCCATTTTGAAACTTTGTGAATGTTGACATTCTCTTTATACTTTTTGCAAAAGGTTAAGTTAGCAAAACAAAAAAAAAACACAGCCACAAAGAAAATCTATAAATATTTAAATAAGCTATCAAAAATTGGGTCATTTGACAAATAACGCAGAAAATAAATTTACCTACTTAAAACTTTTCTCAAGAGTACCTAAAGGCATATCCATAATAAACTAAACTTTTCATTTGGGCAAATTAATTTTCTATCTCAAAAAAAAAAACTTTTTTTTTTGGTTAGAAAAGTGTTTAAAACTCGAAAGACACAAGTTTTTTTTTGCATACAGTAAAACGTACAGCTATGAACAAATACATATGTAAACAGCACATTTTTTTTAATGTTTAAAAAAATTTATTTTATTTATAATAACTTATTTTTCCATAACTAAATAGATGCTTAAATTTAACAGAAAGTATGACCAATTTAGTTAAAAAAAAGTTGTACTCAATATTGTAAAAACAATTTAATTATTTAAAAGAAATAGCTCATATAACTTATGTCTTGTTAATATAAATAGTATTTGGAAATTGGTTCAGTTTTAGGAAAAAATACAATTCGGCCAATAAGACAATAATAAAACGACTGGGTAAAGATGAAAAGATATGTATTTGTTCGTCGCACGAAAAGCAAGCTTTAATCCCAAGGAACTCCAATAATTCATTTTTATGGCACGGAGTTCAAAAATTGATGCAATTTGCAAGATATTTTGGTAAACTCTAGTAATGTTACTCTAAGGGAGTTACATTGCAATTGTTGTCTATAGTGAAGTATAGTGAAAGCTAACTCTGAACCACAAACTGACATGGAAAACTCACATCGAGTAGTAGGTTTACTGCACTCTGGCAGTAGTATACTGGCTATATACTGCTATAATCACACCTACTATCACATATACCTCTGTGGTTTAGTGGTGAAGAACTCTGTCTAAATCCACTGTGACAAGGGAGTCAGGCTACAAATGCGTTTCAATGTCACCAGTGCTATGAGTACTACATCAGGTGACGTCCTTAAATCCTTACTTGATTTGCTTCCTCTGAACGTCCAATTTCAGAAGAAAGCAATGAACGCTAAGTGCAGGCTCAGATTTAATGGAGTTTGGCACGATAAAGTTTATATGAGGCACAAACAAATCAGTTAACAGAGCAGTATTCCTTGCTTTTAATGCCAGTGCACAATCGTGTGCCTTCTCTCTGTTGCGGTAGGACATATGATATTACATATCCAGATTATGATCAGAGATAATACTTTGGGGGTTTACTCATGTTACTCATCATCATGTTCGATATGGATGGCTTCAAAACTTTTTGTGGAATGGGTTACGGGTGGTATTTAGACGACGAGATTATGTATTATTTTTACAGTAGAGATGACAATGTTATGCCTAATAGAGTTTTTTGTCATTTTGAATATGACTTGGGGGATCATCGAAAAAAAAATAGCATGGAAAGAGCGTAGGTATCTGCAGTGACTGTCAGGCTGCGCTCAAGGATCTTGCTAACCCGGTCAGCTACTTAAAGATCGTAAGCGAGTGTAAGGCGGTATATAAATACCATTTCGACCATTTTGATGCAAATATAGCTACTGACTGTATTTCTGTGAGTTTTGAATGTTTTGTTTGCTTGACTTTGTCAGCGAAAAAGCTATATGTGCTTACAATGTTTTTATATATTTCCTATGATAAAATGTTATTACGAAAATAACGGTGAAAAAAAGTATGCAGAATACAAGCAGGATTTGCAGAAAGTTATTTGGAATGTTGTTGTTGTTATTTGCTTTGAAAATAGTACCATAGAATGGCTTGGCAATGATGAAAAAAAAAATTAACATTTTGATTTTGGGGAAAAAAATCTCCTGCTCCAAATGATTTTAACAAGCATTAAACTCATGTCATTTCTCTCTCATTTTAATTCAAATCCACAGTAAAATTTTAAGCGTAAAAAACATTTGGGTTTTTCAGAAAATCAGCCTTATTTTTTTCATAAAAAGCGTTATAATTCCGCAAATTGTCAACAACTTTTAAAATTTCTTAAAGATTCTGACAGACAATCAGAAGTTCTATTAGAATCAAAAGACAAAAATTAATTGTTTTGATTTGGATGAAAATGCCACTATTTTGAACCAATTTTCAGCGGTTTTTCAAGCTCTGACACTAAAACTTTAAATGGGCATAACTTCGTAAAAAATAATTTTCAATCAAATTGGGGGACGGTATATTGCCTTAATTACTTTGAGAAACAACATATTTAATCGGCAACCAATTCCGCAAGTTGAAGTCACTCCGACTGCATGGTTTGAGATGGATTTGGTCTATAGTTTTTCAAAAATTGTTGGAATTAGAAATTGTTTTTTTTTTGCAATAGATTACTTTTTGTTTTTTGAATATTTAACTCAAATTGGATAGCACAAGGAAAGAGCGGACAAACATGGACACTCGATGTACAACACAGGTTTAATCTGATTCCATTTCGGATTTGCTTAAGAAGCGCAAAAAAGGGAATCTGTTAAATTATCAGAACTATAACAGCTCAATTTCGAAGTTAAGAAAAAAAAAAAAATAAAAATTCATAAAGCATTTTTCGACCATTACATTTGGAAGAGCTATTGACAATCAACTTCGGACATCGAGTCCCCTTCCGGACCAAATCGAGCTCAGAACAGGCCAGATCGTTAAATTTTTCTCTCTTTACCGTTTTATTATTTGTTTTCAGCCAAAGATACACAAATGAAATACGAAAACGAAAGCAGATTAATTTTTTTTTCTACCCTCACTTTTTGCGAGAGATATACTTCCAAAACAGAAATAAAGTTGATTTCGAGAAAGAACGAGGAAAATCACTTACGGGTCGTCCATAGAAAGCGTCCACAAAAGCTCTAGAATGTTAACCCCCTGTTGTCCAATGTCACTACCTTCCTTCTCTCTAAAGGACGCCCACAAATGATTATGCTACCCTTCCTTTGGTTTTTTCGTTTCTTATGAACACAAAACAAAAAACGAAAAAATGCAAGTGATTTTTAAAAAAGCGGACGTCCGAAAAGGCCTCCCAGCTTGTTCTCTTTTACGATCCTCCCCATACCTCTGCTGCGGAAGTCTTCAATAATTCAAGTACAATGAAGTTCAAAGGCAAACCACTTGCTTCAAATCACTTTCATTCTTTATGTTAAAAACTAGAACGGCTCTTTCGGTCAAAATTTTAATTTAATGTAAATAAAATAAATACATAAATTTTTCCCGAGCTTTCATCGGTTATTTTCCGACTTCTTCAGGGTTTATTTAATTATCTAAAATTGGATTTTTTATATATAAATATTTATTTTTCTTCGTTCAAAATTATCACGTCTGTGTTTAATCTGTCTTAATTAAATATTAAAATGCAACCTTTACATTCTTCAAGTACATTTATCTTAGTACCTGAGATTATAACACATTCAATTCACTATTGAGGTTAGATTTTTCGATGACAATAAGAGATAAAACATATTCTATAGCATCTAAATAACATGTCAATAAGATACACTGATGAAAGACAGGTGTTTAATAAACCAAAAAGATTGTGTATCAAAATAATAGCTGCCACTATACCACTATATATATGTATAGAAGTACTTTGCCTAGACAAAATGTGAAAGGAAATCTATAACAAAAGACGCATTCTACAAAGACAAAAAAAACGGAAAAAACAAATAAAATTCAATAAAAGTTTTTGTGAATTTCATACAAAAAACTATAGTCTATGTTATGGCGTAACAAACAGAGGTGGTGTTGTTGTTATTTTTGGGTGTTATGTAGGGGCGTCAAATGTGTTAGTGCTGCTTAGTTTAAAATTGTAACAGCATACACGTATTAGTGCTATAAAAGCTTTTACTCTCTCTATTTTTGATTTTCTCTTTTACTCAGTTTGTCTTTGAGTATCTACACACCTACCTTTTAGAAAATATAAAGCAAACAGGAAAATAACAGACAAAGCAACAAATTTCACAAACACCACAACATGACAAAATAAAAATAAAGAAAAAACACACAAAGTGGTCGTATAATCGCGTGTATGTGTGTGTGTACAATGACACCCAATTGGGAAAAAGCATTTGGTGACAGCATATTTTTTTACTTTATACGAGAGTATAGTGGAAATGCATATTTTAATTTTGTTAAAAATCACAACCAACACAGTTCTGAGAGATTTTAATTCCATTTGGGTGACAACGCGTATAATTCTACATCCTCAAGCATGGAAATGCAATATAGGAGCCATAACGCTGATGTGTGAATTTATGTTTTCGTGTTGCTGTCGTTGATGATGTTAATGATGGAAAATGCGTTAGTTAGTTAGGTGTGTTGCAGAGCAGAGTGCGCGTTGCCTGGCATTACTTTCAAAAATGGGAATCAAAAGGAACCATGTGTGCAAGCACTTGAACTCATATGGTACAAGCAGACACACACAAATGACATACATACATACACATATAACTGACAAACAACAAATGTGTCGTCGTCCTTTTTATGTTGCTGTTGAATGTCGTCGTCGTCGTCGTCGTCGTCGTCGCCGTTGTTGCATAGGTCGCATTTTATTATTCAATAGAAAGGTGCTCACGTTGTACTTAGTGTCATTAACAAGTCAGCACTTATATGCACTGAAGTGACAAACAGACAGACAGACAGACATACAGACACACGGATAAACAGAGAGACAACGAGACAGACAACAGAGACAACTTCAGACAATCAAAATAATATGGAAAAGACTTATTGGCGGCATAAAGTTGGTGCGCGCGGAAAAACAACTATTTCACTTATATTTTTGAGAGTGTGTGTGTGTAAGTTTGCATACTATTTAACCTATTGCTACCGTAGAAATATTTTGAAGAAAAATTTTGAAAATGAACGACTTAACACATGGAGTAGCAGACGCATTTTCGAGTTTTTTCCCGAGGTGGCAGAAACCTCTCTCTACACAGAGGTTAGGTTAGGTTAAAAGGGTCGCTTGCATATAGCAAGTTTCACTCGGAGGCAATTAGCCCATTGTGGTAACCTACATATATATAAATATATATATTCCCTTCCCTTCCCTCCTCCACCCAGAAGCTTTAGTGAAGTTGAGGATGCTGGTGAGCTCCAACTCGGCTAGTTCCTCAAGATCAACAAAGCACACAGATCCAAACTATTTTTTTCGTTTCCTCATTAGCCCCGGGCATTCGCAGAGTAGGTGTCTCATTCTATTTTTCGTCGCCACAACTCTTGCGGAAATCTCTGAATGGAGCACCATATTTGGCGGCCAGAGGGCCTATAACAGCACTTCTAGAACAATTCTTAGCTCTCCTCTGCTAAATCTTAAGCGAGTTTGTGTCCTTTCTAGATTCAGTTTAGGCCACATGTTTCGAGACGTTCTGCATTCGGCGGTATGTTTCCAACTTCTGTTCGTTTGTATCTTGGTTATGCCCTCTATACGATAGTGCAGTTTCGCTAGCGGTATCTTAAGGTTTAACACTTGTTCATTCTCCGGTTGTTCTGATCCTATTTTGGCACATTCATCAACTTTCACATTTCCGAAAATACTCTTATACTATGCTGTCGGATTGAACGTTGTGACTCCCTGCAGTGTTCTACACACCTAGACTTCACGATTTTGGCGTTCGGTGCTATACACAGAGGGTATATTCACTTTAGCATAACGTTTGTCATGCAAACAAGGGGGCGTGGCAGATATAGAATAGTTTATATACATTTATTCTTGAACGAACATCAACCATCTACCATGTCCGTCTTTCTCTCTGTGGAAATCACGACAAGGGGAAAACCGACCAAGATAATTGAATGAAATTCGGCACACAGCCTGACACTTCTAACAAGCGAAATCGGTTTGCGGACACGCCTACCAACAAGTGCAAGTAAAATGCTATAATGAGAGAGTTGTTTAATGTAGTGTAACCAAATTTCTCACAAATACTAAGAATAACTTGGACATGCTCTGAACAAAAAGATGACATATTTCGACTAGAGGGAATGGTACTTTCCATGCAAGCAAAAACTTCAAAACGCGACACTTAGAGAATTATTTAAGGTAATGCAACCAGATTCCTCATTCAACAATCTGGCTAATTTCGATAAGAGAGCATGGTACCTAACATACAAGTATAGCTTTGAAACGCTAGACGGAAAGCTGCTTAAATAAATGTTGCTAAAATGGGTCCATTTGATCGAGGTCGAAGAGATACTGTCAAAGAATATTGCCGAACAAGATTGTTCAAAAAACATTGGAAACATAAATGGATAAACCTTTTCGATCGTGTAATGTTGATTGCAGTAACTAAATTAATGATCCGGGATAAGGTTTTCATATTGGAAGATTGGGTTATCTCTGCAGCAAAAGTTTCTGCAATCAATAAAATTCAAATACAGCGGGCACATTGATGGGATGAACCCAATCGACAAGTTAATGATCAGAGATAAGGTTTTTAATATTCGATGATTAGGTACAAGCTTTTATAGCAAAAACTTCTGAAATCGATTGGACATTATAGGCAACAATGATATGCGGAACGGCTGAATTCAAAAAAATAAAATTGAATTACTTGATTGTTTTTTTTATTTTGTAAACGCTGATGATTGAAACCGGATTGAAGAGTTTAAGAATCGGTACATATTGGGTTAAAATGTCGTTACTACTCATAGCGTGCTTGTTGTTTTCTTTTGATGCCAAATGCATTTCCATTTAACATTATATATTTCATTTTAAGTTAAATACAAGCTAAAGGAGATGCTTTTACCGTGTGGGTACCCTAAAGTTGCTTGGCTGCAAAGTTGAGTTGTCTTGTCATAATCGTACTTAATGAATTGTATGGATGTCTGTCTGTGTAGCATTTGTGGCGACAGTCGCGGCGTCAAGTCGCTTAACTTGTGGCGAAAAGGTGACAGTAGGAGCAACAGCAGCAGCAGCAGCAAAAGATTCATTTAATGAAAATTGAAATTTGATTTGTGACTGTGGTAAGGGTTAATTGCATACTCATGGTGACTCTTAAGTTTATTGAGGGTTCTTTTAGATGTAAAGTAATTGGATTTTAATGTGAATACTGAATGTCGTCTCAACGAAACCAGCAGGCAACAGGTGTATGGCAATGAGAAACAAATTTGATTTAGCAAAATGATTTTTATGAAAAGAATGCTAAAGGAGAAATGACACGTGTTTTTATTGCACAATAATTTGTTTAAATTTCTATGACATTTAAGTTTTTTTTTATCGAGGGGAGCAATAAAATTAAGTTTAATAATTCAGAAATGTTGCATAAACGCTTGAAGCTGTTAACTTGAAGTCAGAAGTTTAAGTGGAACTGTATAAAAAGAACGCCATCAATGACCATATTACTCTTAACTATGCTATGCAACAGTTTAGTTTCGTAAGTAAAGAAAAACTAAAAGAGTTTGTTTGGTTAACCATGACGTATGTGGAACAATTAATTATAATACTGAAAACTATAGTATAAAATAACTCAGCTCCGATGTTACTTTGAACCTATGTGTTATATACACTTTCGTTAAGCATTTCAAGTGCTGCAATAATTTATAGATTTGTAAATGGCCGCCAAAAAGCTTAGTAGATTTCATGCCATTTGTAAGATATCATTTTTTTTTTTTTAAATTTTACAAACATAAAAAACAAAACTTTTTCACTTGAACAGCAATGAGGCAGAACTTATCCACCCATAAATTAACATTTCAACATAAGTTCCAAACATAAAAGTTTACTGTAGCATGTCATAAACATTTGGAATGTTCGCAATTTGTAACTCACACGAAGTTTTGCTTTTAAAGTATCAATATTTATAAAATTAGGGTTTCGAAAGCAACTCGTTACAATAAAGATTTTTTTTCTATTTTTCCTGCACAGTAAAAAAAAAGGAGCCTAATAAAAATGAAGTAACGAAAAATGCAATATAGCATGAAAAAAACGAAAGGACCAACAGACCGACAATGTTATTCTTGGCAACATTCGTTTCACAGCATGGTTAACCATTAGTTATAAAATATATGTAAGTAAGGGAGTGCTTGTATGACTGCGTGTTTGTGCCTGTGTATTCTCCATATATATAAAGTCCACAAAAAGAACATTCTAAATCATTTCTATTGTGTTTGACAATGCACAAGTATCAGTGCCTAGGGTTGCTTACTTGTTAAAAAATGTTGGAGAGGACAATGAAGATAAAGTTGGTTATGTGTAAAATTGGGTGGATATCATTCAAAATATATTAAAATTTAAAGGTTTTGAAATTAAATTTGAGTACAGAGAAGTTTGAGAAAATAAAGGCATTAAAAATTTTGAGCATTCGTTGAAAGAATATAGCAAAGTAATGACTTGGTAACAATGTAGTTAGAAGAGTTTTGGAGTGTGAAAATATATTGTCATTTCACTAATGTTAATATTTTACTATATGATTGCAGATGGTATGAAGGAAATAGTCATTATATAATTAATGATATCATGTCAAAATATCAGCGTAATATTCAACATGCTAACACTATGACATGACAGTCAGACACATTAAGCCACCAAAAAAAAACTCCAATTAAATCAAGGTGAAGTTTCTATCAGATTAAAATTTTATTTTCATAATGTCCACCCTTATCAAGTGTAAATAAAAAAAAAATCTAAATTTCACTTAACGTTCTTTTATTTTCCATTTATGTTTTTTTATTTCATTACTTTTGAGCAAGTTTTTCTATTATTTCTTGAGTAAGAAAAAGGCGACAGAAAAATATAATGGAAGAACACGGAAAAACAAGATAAAAATAAGTAAAATACAAAATTAAACTAAATATAACAATAGGTGGACAACTAAGTTTTTTTCATGTTTGTGAAATTTTTTTCCTCATTTTTCAAGCGTGATAACTTTTCATTTATTCCTGCAACAGGAATCGTTTAAGTTTAGATTTTTTATTACTTCGTTTTCAAGAGATATTTTTTCGTCACTTCACTTTAAATTTTCAAGTGTTTTTAATAAAATAAAATCTAATTTTTTGGCTGTCTGTCAAACTTGACAGTCGCGTTGAATTGTTTGACACGCGTGTCAAATTAGCGAGGTGGATGTTGACGTGAAAAATTTTCGAAATGTTATTGTACTTTTAATAAAATGATTCAACGAATTCAACATGAGATAAATTAAAAAACTTGGAAAGTGACTATGAAGAAGCGTCTAAGTAAGGTAAGGATAGAGTGGTTGCTCAGAAAACCTACCTCGACACCAAAATGATACCCACAACTCTCAAGATTGAATTAAATATAATAAATTGTTAGGCTTATATCAAGAGTGTTCTGATTAAATCGCAAATTCTGTTGAGTTTTAATTTAGCCACATCATGCAATGAGTAAAAGAAAACCTGTTCAAGTGTTCTGAACCTTGTCCGAGCGAGTGCAGAGTAATCACGGAGTAACTGTTCGAGCGTCTCTTCCATGTTTGGTTCCTGCATAGATTAGCTTAAATCAATTTTATTTTAAGTGCATGTTGACCTAAAAGACAGTGATCAGTTGTAACCCCTGCCATGATGCGGTATTTTTCTTCCTCGATGCGTTTTGATCTTATTAAAGTTAGGTCCAATAATTGTTGCTGTTAAGCTTGTATCCAGCTTTAGCCAGCGTGTACAAGCTCTTATATACTTGTTGAGGTCGATTTTCGAGTTATCTATATATTATTAGGCAGTTGAAAACGGCTAGACTGCTATAACACAACATAATCGCTTACGTTTTTTTTTGATGGAAAGCTTGTGAAAAGAGGCGGGGCCGCATATTATTTTTTCTCGAATAGTAGGAGGTGTTATGCCCTTAACAGGAAAATACATTTCAACGTCTATACTTAAAAATGAAATTTGGATTAGAGATAGATTGAATTCGAAAGACGGTTACTCTAAGGTAAGTTCTTTATGTGGGCGTGGCACCGCCTCTTATGTGGAAAAACCGCTGCCAAGACTGAGTCACTACACGAATTTTGATGAAATTTTGAATGGGGATAGACTGATCCTTAGGTAAAACTATTTGTATAATGTGGGGCGGCGCCTCGCCCCTTACAGAAAAAATTTTTCATTCTTACATAAATGGATTGATTTTGATTAAATTTGGTACAGTGATAGATTGGATCCTGAAAATATATTTTTTTTAATGGGCGGTGTCACGCCTCTCACGCAAATATGCTTTCACTGCTAAACTAATGAACTGATTTTTATGAAATTTGGTAAAGAGGTAGATTGAACACTGAAGAAAGTTATTTACATTTAAGTAGGTGGTGCCACGCCCACAAAAAGAAAATATGTTGTCACGGCTAAACTAGTGAATTTAAGGAAGGGATAAAGATAGAGTAAAATAATAACACGGTTCTTATTTTTGAGATAGATGGCAACAAAATTTTTTTTTTTATGTTAGTTTTTAAATACCAAAAATAACTTTTCGTATTTCGCTATCATTGGCAAATTCTAGTAATATTTAGTTGTATTGAATGGACGAAGCGACTACCTAATGTCACTGTATCAAAGTAAAAGTAAAGGTATGTACTAACAATATTTACTTAAGTATTAAAAAGAGCTTTTTAAAGAGATTTATGAATGTACATATATGGAGTAATCCACGCCAAATGGGACACAAATTTGCTTTTGCATATCTGACTTCTTTTTAATTTGTTTGATCTCTTAGTACTGGTTAAGATTAATATCCAATATTTATTTGAATTTTCTTATCAATGCTTCAATATTTTTTAGTATGTAAAAAAAAAGTTTTTAAGCCAAAAAATTTGATTTGGGCGATTATTCGAAGAATTATACTAGGCTGATTGAAAAGTCTCGGGCCTGACACAGAGAGGGCGCCACAATATCGAATCTTTATTATTTTCGGCAGCACCTATCCTTCAAAAGGCTATTTGTGAAATTTCATTAACATCTGTCAAGTTAGTTTGGTTTTCACAGCTGTCCAAAGTGCATCATCTCTGCGTTTTTTTTAAATATGGAACAAAGTGAATTTCGCATTTTGATAAAACGTTGCTTTGTGATCGGAAAAAACGAGAAGCGAAGATTTAAATGGCTCTAAACATCACAGCACATCTGCTCCGTCGAAAACAACTGTTTACAAATGGTTTGCTGAATTTAAAATGGGTCGTACGAGAACCAGTGATGCACCACGTTCGGGCAGGCTACCACTCCAGAAAAGATCAAGAAAATCCATCTGATCCTTTTGAAAGACCACAAAGTGAAAGGGAGAGAGCTAGCAGACATAATGAAGTTGTCGCTCGGTAGTATTTTCAAAATTTTGCATGAGTATTTCGAAATGAAAAATATTTGCGCGCGATCGGTGCCGCGTTTGCTGACAATTGGTTAAAAGCAACATCGTGTCGATGATTCAAAGCAATGGCAAAATTGAACAAATTGCTGCCCCACCCACCGTATTTTCCAGACTTGGCCTCCAGCGACTATTATCTTTTTCTAAACTTGAAAAGATGGCTCGCTGGTAAGCGCTTTCACTCGAATGAAGAGGTCATTGCCGAGACGAACGCCTATTTTGAGGAACTTGATGGCGACTACTACAAGAAAGGCATCAAAATGCTCGAGGCCCACTATACTCGTTGTATTGAGTTAGAAGGAGATTATATTGAAAAATAAAATCAAATTTTCCAAAAAAAATGTGTTTTTCTTTGTTAGACCCGAGACTTTTCAATCAGCCTACTTAGTAAGTAAGCATTAAAAACATGTAGAATAATTTTCCTAAAATTTTATCTCATCAAAGTGGGGCCTAGTCTCAACCAGTACTTAAAGATAAAAAGAAAATTAAAAAAATCAGAAATGCAAAAGAAAAATGGTGTTGGTTTTGGCATGGAATGCTCCATATATGGGACACATTTTTGATTTGGCTGAAATTTTTTTTATGGGTTCTGTATCGAAAAAGAAGAGATACGTTTTCCAGGATTTTTAAAAAAATTTTTTTTTTTTTTCAAAATAGAGCGAATTTAATTTTTGAGAATTTCGTGATTTTTGGCTTGGAAACTACTTTCAAAAATTCATAACTCCGATTCTTGTAAAGCTAGGAAATTGATTTTATTGTTATTTTAAAGCTAAGAAAATTATCTTAAACAAAAAAATATTTTTTTTCAAAAATTATTAACAAATTAATATTGTAATAAACAATTAAACAGTTTAAATTGAATTTTAAGAATTTCCCCCAACCTGTATCAAATTTTTAATATGACCGTCGTATTCTACGTCAATTTTCCTATCGAAAACGTATTTTTATTTAATGGGCAAACTATTATAGATTTTTGGCTTGGAGACTCACTTTCAAAAATTCATAACTCCGGTTGTGTTAAGGCTATAAAATTGAAATTAATTTCATTGTTAAGCTAAAAATGTGAGCTTAAATAAAAAAATAATTATTATTAACAAATTAATATTGTTATTAACAATTTAAATGTTTAAATAAATTTTAAACAATTGCTCCCACCCTGTATCAAATTTTTAATGTCAGAATCGTGTTTAACGTCAAGTTTCCTATCGAAAACGGCTTTTTTTTTAAGGGGAAACTATGGAACAAGAAAATGATGCGTGCAATAGAGTCCGCGCGCCGATATGATGTGCCGCACTACATAAATTAATTTTTTTCTTATAGTAACAATAGTTTCCCCATTAAAAAAAAAAAACGTTTTCGATAGGAAATTTGATGTAGAATATGATTCTGACATTAAGAATTTGATACAGGGTGGAAGCAATTGTTTAAAATTGATTTAAACATTTAAATGGTTTATAACAATATTAATTTGTTAATAATATTTTAAAAAATTATTTTTTTATTTAAGCTCATATTTTTAGCTTAACAATGAAATTAATTTCAATTTTCTAGCTTTAACAGAAACGGAGATATAAATTTTTGAAAGTGAGCTTCCAAGCCAAAAATCACGAAATTCTCAAAATTTGAATTCGCTCTATTATGAAAAATTTTTTTTTTTTTCAAAATCCTCGAATACGTATCTCTTCTTTTTCGATACAGAGCCCATAAAAAAAATTTCAGCCAAAATAAAAATGCGTCGTCCGAAAAGTGCTCGGTTTGTAAAAGACCGTCTCATATTAATGTTACTGAAATCATAGCTACAAAATTAACAACAAAAAAGTGTGAATTTTGGTTTTATACGAACATTACAAAGAATTTTCGTCCAAGCTCATAGTGAAAAATGATATGAGAGTCAACAAATACTTTTTGAACTTGTTTGGCTTAACATGTCGTATGAGTAATATTTAATTGCATGTCGCACAAGTTGAAATAAAATTAAATATTCTTTTCGATGCAACACGCAGTACGTGCTATAAAAATGTTCAGATTTTATTATTGGCTATAATAAAAGTTATTAGATTTTATGTGATAACAAAGTACTTTTGTTGTTTCATTTAGTTTTGTTTTTAATGTAAAAAGAAAAGACAAAAACGTGCTAAAGCAGCAGGATTTCTTGTACTCATAAAATATTTCATATTTCTTGCATTGCATTGCTTTGAAAAACAAATATTTAATTAATATTTCTTTTCAATCACATTTGTCTTCGATGTCACACACTGCTCTGGCATTTTTCAAACAATACATTCAGTTTTTGTGGTCCACCACAAAAATGTAGATATTAAAAAAAAAAATTTGCCAAACGTACGTAAAGTCAATAAGCAAAATTATTCAATTTAGTAAAATTCTTGAAATACTTAATAATAAATTTTGCAAACAAAAGCAGAATAAAAATATCCTGCTTGTAAACTCAAAAAACCATAACAAGCTGACAACGGAACAAACAAAGTTCCCAAAAAATTAAATAAAAAACAAACAACAAAAAAAACCACAAATATTTTAAATGAAAACCAAGAGAATGCAGGAAGAAATTGTTTAAATAAATGTGTAGTAGAGAGATATGTAATAGAAAAAAAACAAGGAAAATCAAAAGTAGTCAAACAACAGCTGCAAATAAAATGCAACAAAAAAAATAAAAAAAAGGAAAAAAATTCTTTTACCACATTTTTGGGAATTTTTGCAGAAAAATAAAATAGAGCAACAATTCACAAATGCGGAAAACAAAGCTCGCTGCAAATACTCTGAGATAAAATATGCTAAACTATGCAATTTGAACAACAAGTGTGAACAATTTTATATTTAAATTGGAAACAAACACTTTAAAATAAACAACACGTGACTAAAATCTCAAGTGGCTATTGAGAAAAGTGTAAACACGAGCAGAGTAAATATTTTGGAAAATCTAAAACGAGGAAAATTACTTTGTCGGGTGGTTATCGTTAAGTAGAAAAAATAGGATTTTATTGCGCTATAAATATTTATTAGCATTATGATGCCGAACGAACGCTTATTGTGCTGTTTTACAAGATAGAATTCAACTGAATTTATTCTGACTGGTTTAACAACTGGATACTATTTTATTGGCAAACATTCTGCCAAGCATTGGAATTTTATGCAGGAGCTGTAAGGATCCAGATATTGATAAAATTGTTTTACATTTTCTCTGAGAATGCTTTGTGCTTCAAAAAAGTATGAAAATGGTCCTATTAGGTTGAACGAAATCAACGTTCTCATACACCTGATGCATACCACCTAATAAGTATCTTCATTAACACAGCCGAATTCTGTAGTGCGACCCAACTCAGAAAAGCTGGCTGTACGGGCACTGTTTCATCCTAGACACACTGCCAAACGAACTATATAATCTTCCAACCGATTACTTCTGCCCCACACTCAACCACGATTGGAATCAATCAATCAATCTTAATTTTGAAACCATCATATACACCGATGGGTCAAAGATGGACTGCGGAATAGATGTTGGGATCTGTACAAAAGACCCAGAAATTTCACTGAGAAAGCGATTTGTTTGTATATAACAAATGTGTATTTGACATAAAGCAATCAAATATATATTTGAGTCAAACATATTGCATTTGCATCAAATAGTGGTAAATGTTGAAGGATTTGATATTTGCTCTATCAAATATTTAGTTGCTCCATATCAAACATAATTTTTCACATTCAAACAAATCGTTTTCTCAGCATAGAAGCCTACATATTAATGAGCAATTCTAATATGGGAAAGATAGTAATCTTCTCCGACAGACAGGCCGACATCAAGGTTCTGAACTCCGCGATGATAAAATCTAAATTAGTAAATCAATGTAGGAAGGATATAGCTAGGCTGCGGCGTTAGCTCGACAAAACTCTCATATGGATTCCAGTCGACAGCAACATTGAGGGTAATGGAAATGCTGATGAATTAGCAAGATACGGTATCTTTATTGACGAAATCGAAGCCACACGCTTGTGCACACTCCGCTCGGCATAGTTAAGAGAAAGGTTTTCTCACTTTTTCTATCCGAGGCAGAAAAGTAATGGAGGACCCTAAGAACCAATCAGATCAATATGGTCAACTTATAACAATTCAATAACCACTGAACTAGTTACTGTCCAAGAGCCGCAGTTCGACAAGCAGGTCAAATAATTAGATATTCCATTCAACCCTTTCTGCCAAAGTTGTCTGAATGTAAACGAGAAAGTATCTGTTGAACACTTTCTGTGTAACTGTCCGTTCTTTGCCTGAGTTTGTGCAACAAAAAACATTTTATTTACCAGTTATTTTAAAAACCTTTAAAAATTACGAAAAATTAATTAACAGCGAAGCAAGCCCGACCATTCTTTCAGTTTTGACTATAGAGCTATACTCAGCGACCTTAAGCTGACACAACGAAAATATTTCCTTTTGCATTAATGTGTTATGAACTATAGCAACAAACAAAATACAGCAGTGTCAAAATTCCTCTCTTGCATTCGCTTGTTCTTGTTCCTCCGTAATATCACATTTTTCAGACGTCTCGGTGAGCTATGATTACACTGGTATACAAGGATTGTGCTAATGGGAAGTGACTAGGTGTTTTTATAGATAGATAGATTTTTGCACGCTGAACACGAACCTGGTCTCAAAAGTTGTCCGTCAAGTATTGTTTTTGAGAAAATGGCGGTTAGAGATCCCAAAAAGACTTTTTGGTAATTTTAGGATAACTGTGGACACTTTACCCGGAACTTCCAAAATGGCTAGAATAGACGCATGTTACTTCCCTTTTTGACCGCAATAAACAATAATCTTTATTGCATCTGACCTTGAAGCCTAGGGAAACAGAATAGTCAGTTGTGTGACTGAATGGTCACGAATTTTCAGGGTCACAGCTCAAGGGTTGTTTGCATAGGGTTCAATATACATCGATACATCCAGGGTTAGATTGTTGGAGACCACACAAAATTTTTCTGATTTTTGGAACTTTTTGAAGATTGTAACTATGTATTATAAAAAAAGTCTGAGTACATTAAGGGTGTAGGGGCAGTCATGATTTTTGCGAAATCGATTTTTTTTTTGCATTTTCTTAAAGTATAATATTTTAAAAATATATTCTGACAATTTGAAGTCAATCCGACAATTACTTTTGGAGTTATTCGGCAATAACCAAAGGGCTGTCGGTAGTAGGAGTACCGAGTGTAAAAGTTTAAATGCATTTTTCTCAAAACTATGTTTTCGGTAACTTGAAAACCGCTCAATAGATTTCAATGAAATTTACACGGTTTTTGAAAAACATAAAAAGCTAGTGCCTGATTGAAGGATTTTTTTTTAAAATCGATTTTTAATGAACAATTAACTGTTGGTTTTTTACCGAAAATCTGAAGGTAAATATTCCAGAGGCCGCCATTTTGTTGATTTCAAAAAAAAAAAAGAAAAAAATCTTCGATCAGGCACTAGATTATTTATTAAACAAATTTTTCCTATCCGATTGATTTTGGATGATTTTCCAAGGATTTGTGATGGTTACCGCAAGACACTATGTATGGCACAGGGTCCAACACAGCCAGCTATAACTTTTTTTATTTTTAATATTTTTTTTTTTAAACTTTCGTCAATTCAAGTAGAAACATAATGTAATAATTCCATATTATCACTTTTATTAAATAAATTAAATTAATACAAAAAAAAAAACTTTTTGAAGATGCTCTAATTTTTACGGCCATGACTGCCCCTGCCCCCTTAATTAATATAAGGGTTGTTTTTAGAGAATGCGATGTGCTGTACAGATGTCTTTGAATTAAAAAAAAATGACTGAAAACGAATACATTGTTTGTTCTCTCTCATTCAGACTAACATCCACGGACGCAACTATGCTCAAGGACGTACAGTGGTTCAAGGTCAGTTGCGATTAAGTTTCAGTTTATTGGTGTCAAAAGGGAAAACTACAAGCTTTAATTTGAGACATTTTTGGAGATTCTAAGACTTTGGGTTTAATGCTCACGGTTATCTAAAAATGTATTTTTTGGGGGGCTACAACCCCCATTTTTTAAAATTATACATGATGGACAACTTTTAAGCTCAAATTCGTTTTAGCACGCAAAAATCTAGCAGACTGTAATTTGAAATTTGCTGATCAGTATTATTAACACTTACTTTCAAAAGTGAAAATAAAGTGATAATAAAGTGAAAAAGTGACATAAACTTTTCAGCAGAAACCCAATGTATCAGAAATGTTTTTTTTTATATAATTAAAATATTTTTAGTAAAAAAATTAACGAAAATCAGTTCCATTTGTAATTTCTCTCAAAAAATTGATAAATTTAATGAAAATTGAAATTATTTCCACTACAATTTTTTAGTGATATTGAAATTGTCACTGAATGCCTAAAACGATTCGTTGCGTTATTTGTGGTCTACCACCCATGACGAAGAGTATGAGAAGATTTCAACAGAAGGGTGAATAATTCTAACGTCAATTTTTGTATTCATATCTTATTAAAAATATCAACAATTTATCAATAATATTCAGTGTAAATGGAATTAGCCTTTACTAAGTATTTATGCTTTGTATGAATTTCATAACTTTTGGCAATATTTTAGGTAGGAGACAAAATATGTTTTCAAAATAGCTCTGTGTACAAACACAAATTGTTGCCCAACTTATGACTGATGGTGTAGCTTCCGGTAATATAGCAATCAAAATATTTTGAAAAAAACTTTCAGGAAAAATTTAATTGCAAATATTTTCTTATCAAAATAAACAAATTTGTTAACAATTTAATGTGTCATTTTCCGGTAAAAATGTTTACCTAGAGAAGTAGTGTGCAAAGTAAAGGGGAGCAATTTGCGCGATATCAAATATTTTGCTTTCAATTTTACGCAAACACATTGTCAGCAAGTGCTGCAGGGTTTTTTTTTTCAGTTGTCAACTGCTGCTGCTGCTTCAACTGCTGCTGGATGATTGTTTGTTTGCTTAGAACCGTCATAAATGCAGCATGTTACGTGTTGTTTTTCCGGTCTTGTGTGCAAATATTTTTAACTGAATTTGAAATTCATTGAATGAAGGCAAAAAAAGTGTATAAATTCTTTTCAAGTATTTAATATTTCATGTGAGTCCTAAAAGAGCATTAAAATTGCAACCCAATTTAACTATGATAGTGACATTCAAAGCAGCCAAAAGTAAAGTCCAGCTTGATTTGGAGCAATAAAACTTTAAGTAATCCAAAACCACACTTATGGTTTAAATATTCACTTAAAAGACATTTGTCTTTCCTTTTGCGAAATGCACAACGTACCCCCACGTCCACGTCCACTTTGACTAATGACTAATAAATTCATTGCTCGTAAATTTCGAGCGCAATCTTTTTCGCTTACACTTACCAATAAAGCTTTTCCTTTTATTTATTGTTGCTGTGATTTGTGCTGATACCCCAAAATCGGCCAGTTTAACGTCACCATATTCGGTGAGCAAAATGTTTGCTCCCTTAATATCACGATGCATTTTCCCCATTGAATGCAGGTACTCAAGTCCCTTTAGTGTCTCACGGCACATGTAGGCAATTTGTTGTTCACTCAGTGGACCGGTCACTTGATAGATATCCTGTAAGCTTCCACCACCACAATATTCCATGCATATCCACAATTTATCACGTCGCAGATATGAACCGTAGTACGCGATGATGTTCGGATGCCGGCAATCGCGCATCATAATTATTTCCTGTTGGATGATTTGTATATCATCGGTGGGTTCCAGTTTGATGACTTTAATGGCGGCGAGTTCATTGCTTTGTATGCGTTTAGCCTGTAAGGAAACAAAACAACAAAAAACGGGGTGTTAATTTAAGGGTTCTTTTCAAGTGGTATAGAAAAACTCTTTCAATTTAGAGTAGCTATATAAATTTTAAATGTTGAAATTCTTCATCTACTGAAATGCAAATATTTTTCCATTATTTTATTTCTATTACACCGCTCACTAATGCATTTTTTCTCTCTAAAAATTTTTCGTTAAAATGGAAATATTTCCATTTTCAATAAATTTCTCATATAAGAGGGTAAAAATTTACAGCTGATTTGTTGGCTGCTGCTGCTGCCAGGCGTCAACTTTTTTTGCCAGACATTTTTTATCATCATTTTCTTCTTTTTAAAAATTCAAATTTAAATTGCTGTCGCGAGAAAAAAAAACCACCTATTCAGCTGAATCCATTAAATGTCATTCGCAAGTAATTTTACAACAATACTTTAAAAGTAGTAGGACTAAATTGGATTTTCAACTATTTGCGAGACTGAAGAAAAAATACTAAAAAGAAAAGAAGGCAATAAGGCAAAGTTCAGTTTTGAAAAATATTTTCATCATTTTGACCAGGGTTGACACTTTAATATTTGCTTAAATTTTGAATTTCAACAAAGAGTTCTTAAGTATCACTCTCAAATGGTATGCGATTTGTAGAGAGCAGTTAATTCGCTATGAGGATCAAAAAGGTAATGTGTTGAAAAATGTCCAAACATTTCCTTAGGACTGCTACCGAAAAGGCGAAGTATTATGAAGTGCTAAAATTCCTCAAAAATTTGATAATAGTGATAAGCAAATGCAAGATCAAGATCATAGCAACCTTAGTCGTACACATTGGGTCTTGGTCTAGCGCTCTTGGATTTGGTTTTGCAATCATTTTGCTCATTGCAAGACTAAGATCAAAATTGATTTCGCTCTTCACTAACTAATTAGTTTTGATCTTGCATATTGATTAATCTCGCGGTCTTAGTATTGGTGGTGATGTTGCATATTTTGTAAGACCAATTATGATTTTGCACATCAATGGTCGGTATATTGGCCGCAGCACAAAGTCATAATTGGTAAAGATCAGATTACTGGCAACAAGCTACAAAAAAATTGAAATAAAAAAGTTATTTCAAAAACCTGACTATTGAACACGAAGACACAATATTTAGAAAGCAGATTGGCCGCTAAAGCTACAAAAGAATCGAAATGTTACGAAGTGCAAAAAGTTCTCAAGCGTTGGTATATTAATCGGAGAGCAAGTTTAATATTTGTACTAAAGATTAATCACTAAAAGCTTCGAAAAGAGCGGAATATATAGGGTGTTCAAATTTGAGCTATATTTTTAAATTTACCGTTATTTTTTTCACAGGTACTAGATTACTCCGGTATGAAGTTAATACATTCCGGTTAGTTAAAATGTATCGCTACACGAGTGAACAACATATTTTTTTATTATTAAAACTTATTTTAAATATGGTGAAAGTTATTCAGAAGTTTGAAGAAAACTTCGTTCAAAATAACGTTAGAGAAAATGTTCCGACAAACCGTGCTATTAAACTTATCATTGATAAATTTGAAGAAACTGATTCAGTGCAAGATTAGAGAAGCAGAATTTATCATCGTCCAAGTATAAATATTGCAGCTGTTAACACAAGTGTTGCTGATGAGCCAAGGACAAGGATCGTCGTTTATAACAATTAAACCTCAACCATCATATCAAGAGATGGTTAGAAACTTTTTGTGAAGTCAATTGAAAGATTGAAGATTGAAGAGCAACGGCATTAATCGATCTTTTGAAAGAGAAGTTTAATAATCGAATATTTTCTCGAAGAACAGACGTGAATTGGACACCGAGATTATGCGATTTAATGGGATTTCTTGAAGAGTAAAGTTTATGCGGAAAATCCTCAAACTTTTCAACATCTCAAAGACAACATCATCGAGCAAATAACACTAATTGAACCATCATTAAGCGAAAAAGTTATTTAACAATTTGGTAAAAGATTGACAGCTTGCTGAACGAGCAGCGGTTGTCACTTGAACAACATTCTTTTTCATAACTAACCGGAGCCAATGTACTTTAATTTTCAATAAAAATAAATAAAGATTTCACACAATTTATGTCTTTTATTTAGTTGTTAAAAATATACCTCAAATTTGAACAACTTTTGACAAATAACTTAAAATTGAGTGATATTTGTAGAGAGCAGAATACACAGAGAGAAAGATTTATTTGTAGTCATCGAGATTTGGTAATAATTAACAAATTATTATAAGTCAATCATATATTAAGTAATATTTACCAAATTATAACTTGGTTGTAACAGATATTTCTTTATGGAAATCATTCATATGCTAATTATCACCAAATCATATATTTGACAGCAGAAATATTATTTTTTTCGTTAACTTATACATATATATATTATATATAGATTTAGATAAAAAACGACGAGCAAAAATCCGATATTTTAAAATGTCGAATCATAACTAAATCGATATTTTCCCATATCGTCACATTCTTATATTGGATGCCGTTGATATTTTCACAATCATAAAAGCCTGAATTGTGTGCCAAGGAGAAGTTAATTAAATGCTGTTTTTCTTAAACATGTTGAGAATTGTAAAGTATTCATATTAATGTGAAGTATAATCAAATAAAAAAAGGATTATCAAATATATATCCGATCCGATCCAAACGACTCAACAAGTATCATGTTTGGCCTAATAAACAAAACTTTGATTCTCAATTAAGGGCTAAGTAATATCTACGAAAATTTGTTGAAAGTTAATAAATTATTTAAAAATCTATTAACCACATGCATTTATTTGAAGGAAACATTTTCATCATAGAATTCTATGGAATAATTTATCAAGTTAATATGTTAATTGAGCAGGTTAATGAAAAATACATAAATCCTAATATCTAATTCTAATGCTACCAAAACATCTACTTTAGCCAGCTCCGGTCCACACCAGAATCGTTCAGTTCTGTTAATGGTTTGGCAAAACTGATCAGGACAAGGCCAAATTTTATAAGGCTTTCTCTGATAGGTCAGCAGTATGACTATTCTTTCCCATACCTGATCCGGAATTCCTTAATACGTTTCAACTTTTTAGATCCGGATAAGATTCACACATGACTGCCCGTAATAGGGCCTGCCATTCCTCTACAAAAGTAGAACTTTTCAATGACACATAATGGCCTTTTTGAAATGTAACTTCTAATTCAATGTGCACCTTAATTAAAATGCTTTGACCAACACTATATGTTGGCCATGAGACAGTTAAAAAATAAAACAAAAAATTATGTCCTTGAATTTTTCTCAAAGAAAAAACGTCCTTGGTATTTTTCACTTCTCCAAAAAAAAAAAAAAAACAAACCCTCACATAAAACAATTTCATCTGCGGCATCCTTGATGTTGTCTAAAAATTTAACTTTGCACTTTTAGCGCATGTTTCTAGGATTTCGTGCGGTTGTTTTTATATGAGTCCTTGCAGTCAGTGCTTCTGTGTTTTTGTTAGCTCTTCTTGTTGCTCTTGGCAGCAAAGAAAAGAAATAAAATCAAATGAAAGGAAAAAAAAATATCTTTTCCAATTTTATGAAGCGCACATTACCAGTATTTGAGGTAAAAACGCGCGTGTAAAGGATAAAAATGAAAAACTAATTTTTGGTTGCATTCTGCAAAATCATGTGAGTGAAATAAATGGCAAAAAAAAAAGTAGCAAAGTAATACAAATATTGTTTACAGGTCAGAGAGTTTTCAATTTGAATTTGCAATTGTTGATTCCGAGCGGTTGACGATTGCAGTTGTGGGTTGGCGTAATATTAAGAAGGTAGGAATATTAGAAATAAAATATTAAAGTCATTGCACCATATGGCAACTAAAAAGAAAAACTTTTTAAAATGCGATACTCATCCAATTATTCAAAATAAATACTTTCTATATTGAATTATTGAACTCAAAATAAAGTTGCGAGTTTGAAAACGAAATTGTCTTATGAATTTTTGATTGAATCAATGGCTTAAATTGCAATCTATAAGCCCTAAACGTTGTTATAGCACAACATGGTAACATTTTCAGGAAATAGCAAGTTAATGATACAACATAGACATCAAGTACAAATAGAGAATTATTCTAAAGACGGTGAAATAGTGGCACAGACATAAGAAGTCTGTGCGGCAACAAAAGAAATAATTCGATCGAATGAAAAAGAAATAAAAAAGTGCATAGAGTACACATTTTAATATTCGATACTTTGCTGCAGCGATGGGCAAAATACGAAAAATGAGCCAATTTTGGCTCTTACAACAAACACGTCGTTTTTTTAAAGAAAAATAACACAAAAAAACGAACGAATTTTTCCATCATTCAAAAAAAAAAAACGAAAAAACCGAAGTGAACGAACAAAGAAAAACAATGCGTACATTAGCACATTTTCACTCTCTTCGTTTGATCGGTATACTTTCATTACTACGCTCATGTTGTTCTTGTTTGATTCTTGGAATTGGCTTTTGGATTATTGCAGACATTTTTTTTTGCTATCGTGATCGAATTTATTTATGGTGGGGTCAGTAGCGTACCTACGGGGAGGGGGTGCGCAAAGCTTAGCGTGCGGCCAAATGATCCTCGCAGTATGAAATAAAAATTAAGCTGTTAGCATTGTAGAAATCTTGTGTGTACAATATATCTCACTTTGCTAGAGTTTTCCAGATGTCAAAAGTGAGGACCTTTTTTTAATAAACAAAAACTTTGTATTGTTTCTGTGTCATTAATTGAAATCCTTTTAAAACTGTAAATAAAGGTAACAATTTTACCGCGTCTGCCTTATGTATTAAAAAATTAGCTCATACTCAAAAACAAATAAATGCAAGAGGCAGACGTTTTTGCTGCCTCGTTTAAGAGTAATTAAATTTGTTTAAAAATTTTATGATATCTAAAGAATTAAGTGATTTTATCGTTAGGCAGATTGAGATTATTCGAAAGATTGTGTCATAAGAAAGGAGAGAAGCAAAATTTAAAAATTGCAATAATACAAACATTTAAAATAATTGAGTACTTAATCATTTTATCACGTCTGCCTCTTGGCTGACTGTTTTCTTTACTTATAAAAACATTAATATAGAAAAGGCAGATGATTCCAGCGCTGCTTTTCGAAGGCAGACGCTTTTTTGCAGCCGTAAGGTGTGTGCATATTATTAAGGATATACCTATACAAAATTAATACCGTGCAAGTTTTGCTTTCCAAAACTTATTATTTTATTTTTTCGATCATCTATATTTTTTTTTATTTTCCTGACTGTGTATATGGGGCATTCCATGCCAAATCGGACACCATTTGCATTTCTGATTTTTGTGAAATTTTTTATTCTTTTAGTATTCTTTGGTATCAGCCTTTTTAATTTTTTTCCCTTCGAAATATCGTTAATTGAAATCTTTCACACAGTTCTACTACATACAGATTTACATAATTTCCAGTACGGCAGCATAACTAAAAAATTTAAATGTACAATATCTCGGAGAAAAAGAGAGATGTCGATATAATTTAAAGTGGATTTTGAAGGGAAAAGGTTAAGCTTTTTAACTATGTATATAATTAAATATATTTGGAAAAATCTGGCATACCTAAAATTAATTTGACAAGAACTACGATTTTAAAATAAGCGACCTACACGTCTGCCTCTTGTTTTTTTAGACAATTAAATTCTGGAAGCAAACATTATTATTTAATATTTTTTTTTTTGACATATTAAAAATTGCTGTTATTAAAAATGCGACAGTGTGGACGTCTGCCTTTTATATTTTCGTTACTTACACTATGCCCTTAACACAATATATAAGAGGCAGACGCGATCAAAAATTAATATACGAATTTGACCAAAAACTACGATTTTGAAAAATTGATGACCCACAAGTATGCCAGTTAGAGTGCGATAGTGTGGACGTCTGCCTTTTATTTTGTATGTTTTGTACAATTAAACTCTGGAAGAAGACGATAAAATTATTTAATATTTTTTTTACACTTAAAAATTGCTGTCATTAAAAATACGGCAGTTTTGACGTCTGCCTTTTATACTTTCGTTATCTACACTATGCGCTTAAGACAATATATCAGAGGCAGACGCTATCAAATAATTTAAAAGATTTTTTTTTTCTGCAACTTCAAAATTCATTTATAAAAAAAAGCGGCGCAATCTTCACTTAACTCTCAGTATTTCTTATTCTCATAAATCTACAGTACATATCAATATTAATGGGGGCAGGGGCAGTCATGGCCGTGAAAATTAGAGCATTTGCAATAAGTTTTTTTGGTATTAATTTTATTTATTTAATAAAAGTGATAATACGGAATTATTACATTATGTTTCAACTTGACTTGACGAAAGTTTACAAAAAAAAAAATATTAAATATAAAAAAAGTTATAGCTGGCTGTGTTGGACCCTGTCCCATACAGAGTGTTTTGCGGTGACCATCTCAAACCCTTAGGAAATCATCTAAAATCAATCGGATAGGAAAAATTAGTTAGTTAAATAAATAATCTAGTGATTGAACGAAGGTTTTTTTTTTAAATCAACAAAATGGCGTCCTCTGGAATATATTCCTCCAGATTTTCGATAAAAAACCAACATTTAATTGTTCATAAGAAATAGATTTAAAAAAAAAACACTTCGGTCAGGCACTAGCTTTTTATGTTTTTCAAAAACTGTGTAAATTTCTTTGAAATATATCGAGTTGTTTTCGAGTTACAGTGGTCACCGGTTCCGAAAACATAGTTTTGAGAAACACGCATTTAAAGTTTTACACTCGGTACTCTTAGGGGACGTCCATTAATTACGTGAGGTGTTTTTTTGAAAATTCGGCATCTAAATAGCTATTAGCTCTATTAGTGGATTCGCTTTTATGGTTTTGATACAGAACAAAAACACCATATAAAGTGGATACAAATGTAAGGAGAATTGCATCCTTAAACAGGATACATATTTCCGCATACATTTTTCGCATTATCATATAATCTTGATATATCTAATTGATCTATGCCTTTATCGTAATTATTTTTCGACCGCGATATATTAATTTTTTTCTATAGCTTTGGTTCAATTTTTTAGATGTCCTGCCCTATCACACTTTTCGTTAATTTCAACAAACATTTTCAAAATTTATAAAATATATTTTACTAATTTTGGTTCGAAATCCTTTTTAAGCCTGCTGTTGTAAGTATCGTTATTTTCTCAAACGATATTTTTATCGCAAAAGCAAAGTTATAGCAAGAGGTGAAAAAAAAAACGATGAATAGAACTTCTCTGTACTAAGAAATGTAGTAAAAGTTTTTATTGTTATTGTGTTGTTAAGTGTGCTGTAGTCGTAGAAAGGATGCTGCTGCTGCAGTTGTCGTATCATTCCAATGACGAGGTGCACAATGCAACTCAGCGAAGTTGCACAATGAACGAACTGAACAAGTGAAGTGCAGGATTCCAAATTGTATTTTTTTTTTGTTGTTATTGTGTGGCAGTATTTATTATAAAAGATAAAAGAAGAGATAAATATGATATTTCCATAAAGGTAAAGATTGCTGAAAAGTATGCAACAAAATTATGCACAATTCATCATTTATGCATTTTTCTTACTTTAATGAACAAATAAACATAAGCAAAAAATAACAAATTATTTTGATATCTTATGCATTTTGCAAAAAAAAAATAAATAAAAAGGATGAAAGAATTAAAGCTACAGCAACGAATTTTAAGGGGGATCAATTTATTATGCATTTTACCGAGTTGCGGTGGCAGTTAACTAAAAGGGAATGTTTATGAATTTGATATTAAAAAAATTGTTGATTTTCATTAAATTTTTAACGATATATTTTTTTTTGTGTTAATATGACCGCATAGTTTAGGCATATTTAAACATAAACTCTTTGTCAATTTAAACAATTCAATTAAAATTGAATTCATTTTTCAAATTCAATTTACATTGAAATTTCTTCCACCTACAATGAGTTGAAAAATATCATCAGCCAATAATTTCACTCATTTTAAATGTCACATTTTATTAAATTACGTGCTGCGTACATGTGTATGTTGCGAAAATTGGAAATAAAAATATAAAATTTTCGCACAACACAGAGAGAATCGATTGCAGCATTTAATTTAAAATTGAATCGAATTACTGCATCGCATTTTATGCGTGCCGCATACATGCTAAGTTGTGTGCGCTGCAGCATAGCAAATTGTGTGACTTACTTGTAGTCAAAGTGCGGCGTTGTTGTCTTCACCGTCTGGCACTAGCGACGTCTAAAGTGGCAATTAAATTTTGCCAATAATATTTCGATACGGGTTATTGCGAAAACGATCAAAATGTCTAAGCGGACTGTCTCTGCTGTTGGGTCAATGCCAATTTATTTTCAAAGTCAAATTGAATTTTTTTTTTTTGCGCATATTTAATATTTTACACCAGCAAAAATATGGAATGTCTTCATCTGGAGTATAGGGGAAGTTTGGATTATATGCCTAGTTCTGAATAAGAATTGGCATGCGGTTGGCGGTCTGCAGGTAATATCTGATGCGCTGTTTGCATATGATCATCTTCATCTTTACCATCAAAATTCTATGTATAGACTGTCTTCTGATAACAAATTGTTGTGGCTCAATGTGTGCTTGATATTTGAGCGTTTCTCTGACATTTTCCCATGTTGCGCCAGTCTCCTTGATGCGAGCGATGAATTACCATGCGTTTGCCCAGTTTGTGTCATATAAAATCGGCGATGAAATTCGCGTTGAGTCCAAGCCCCCAGAGACCACTTCTGCTTCTTACGATGGAAAAAATGAGTGCATCTTCTGATAAGATTTTCATACACCGAAACAAAGACCTAACTTAATACAAAAATGCAAATTTTTTTTCGTTTCAGTGCAATTTCGATATTAAAGGGTGTTTTTTATAGACTGTCAAATTCCATTAATATATATAAAAATATTGTCCAAATGGCTTGAATTTTGACTTGAGTGGGTAGAAAATTTGATGTCATTTATTTATGGTTTTGGACATATGAGCGCCGCGACTGTCCTAAGTATACATAGCACAATCTGAAGGTTCGATTTCTGACGACTTTGTTGAACATCGAATACGAAAAATGTTGGCTTATAAATGAAGTTTACATATTTCCACAAGATATAATTCAATGTTGTCAAATCGAATATAATGAATTTAATAAATTACTACATTGGCAACGCAACCTTTTCATATTGAAATGGCAAACTTTACGTACTATAGATGACACCAACGTTGCCAGATTTGATGAAAGTTTTGACGTTTCATTCTTTATAGAAAGTATAACACTCTAAAAAAAACACACCCTAATTAAGTTATTTACCCTCATTGAGTAAGTGATTTGTGCTATTTATACGTCCATAAAATTTTTTCGTTTTCATTGCTCAAAATATAAAGGGAAATATATAGAAACATTGTACGCACATATAGCTTTTTCGCTGACTGTACTTTTGTTGGTTTTGAATATTTTGGTTGCTTGACTTTGTCAGCGAAAAAAAATATATGTGCGTACAATTTTTTTATATATTTCCCATGATAAAAAGTTATTACGAAAATAACGGTAAAACAAAAGTATACAGAATGCAAGCGTAATTTGCAGAAAGTAATTTGAAATTTTGCTTTTATTATTTGCTTTGAAAATAGTACCGTAGAGAAGCTTGGCAATGATGAAAAAAATGGAAATTTCGATTTTGGAAATTTGGAAATTTCCTAACCTCAAATGTCTTTTAGCGTGCATTAAAATCATGTTATTTCTCTCTCATGTTGATACAAATCCACAATAAAATATTAAGCGTAAAACCTTTGGGGTTTGTAAGAACATGAGCCTTTTTTTTCATAAAAAGCGCTCTAGCTCCGCCAATCTCTCAAAATTTTTTAAAGATTCTGACAGAGAATCAGAAGTTCTATTAGAATCAAAAAACAAAAATTTATTATTTTAATTTGAATGAAAAAGCGACTACATATTTTGAAAAAATTTTCAACGGTTTTAAAACTTTAAATGGGCATAACTTTGTAAAAAATGTTTTATAAACAAATCGGGGTAATATGTTCCCTTATATTCTCGGAAAAACAACATATATAATCGGCAACCAATTCCGAGATTTGAAGTTAGTCCGACTGCATGGTTTGAAATGGATTTGGTCTAAAGGGGAAAATGAACACATCATCCTGACCAATAGCTCAAAAATTAAAATAATTTAAATTGAAATCAGGCCCAAAGTATATTTTTTAAACAATTTTTTCTTGAAAAAAAATGTCTCGCGATTTTTTTCCACACCCAAGAAGAACACGGCAAAACGCAAAAATTCAAAAAGGATTATAAAAGAAAGCAAAGAACAATTTATTTGTGCTATTCATGTGTCCATGAATGTAAACGTTAAAATGTTCGAAGTTCTGACAATTGCTGTGTCGCACATTCATTAAACTGAAAGTTTCATTTAACCACAGTACCCTACCATACCCTATGATAACTCATATCTGAACTTTATTTCACTGTAATATGCATATGTATTTCGACAATGTACAATTTATGAGTATGCATGTTGTTGTTGTAAATATTAAAAAAATTCTTCAAATTTTCATAAGATTTTTCATTTAAAGAGAGAAAATTGGCAGAAATTTTATAGACTGGTAATCGCATACATGCTTAAATATTTCATTTTATTTTGCCAAAAATGACATAAATTTGAAGTGGAATATCACACTACACACACACACACACACACACACATACACACGCCAATAAATCATTCAATGTCGATGCCATCTTCTTCTTTTGTGGGCTTTTATTTTGATACATTTTGTACATATGATGTTTTGAGAAATGCGCCTCATTTAACGTATGGCAACGAATGATGATGGTAGTTGGCGCCCAACAACAACAACAACAACAATAATGACACTTGATATTGCTACATTTTATACTCATAAGTTGGGTATTTCATTGGTTTTTTTTTTCGTAATGTCATGTTTGTTTTACAAAATTATTTGGTTTATTTATGAGTGTTCGCTGTTGTTGTTGTTGTTGTTGCTGCTGTCGTAGATATTGCCTTTTTTTTATCATTATGGATCTGAATGTCATACGCAAGAAGCGTGAAATACAACATTGTTTACAAGCGTTAAGCTTGTGAATGTGTGTGTGTGTGTGTTGGTAAAGTTTTGCAAGTATTTGCGTATTGCATGAAATATTTTCAATTTCGTTTAATCATATCATTAAATATTTGTTTCGGATCATTTATTTATTTTTTTTTTTGTTTTGCTCTTTTTACAGGTGCTTAAGAGGATTTTTATTTTTATTTATATTACAATTTAAAATTTTTTATTTTATTAAAATATACAATACACACATATTTGTGGTACAAGTTAAAGGCCGATTAATTAATGTATAATTAAAACATATTTTTTGTATTCTCTGTCATAAAGTATTAATTGAATTTTCAACGAAAATTTATTATGATGTTCTCACTTAATCACCAAAAGGATTTTTCATTATTTATTTAAATTTTTTAACATTTTACAAAAAAAAAAAAATTCATTTAGTTAAGAAATTATTGTGGAAATAATATTGGCAATGCTTGGAGGACATCGAAGTTGAGTGAAATTCACTCGTAATGGTATTCCTTCTTTAGAACTTATTTTGCCTACTTCATAGGGCCTACAGTAAAGCTCAATTGCGAAATCACAGACTTTCTAATTTTTTTTTTTTGGAATCTGTTCTTTTTATCAAACTTTTTGAATTGATTAGCAACACTTTGTAAGTTAACATATTTTTGAGTAATTTCGGACTTTTATGGGTACGGCCCCTTGCGAGCTCACTGGAATAATAAAGCTTCGCAAATTTTTCTATTTTTAGTTTCTTATTCCCCGTTTACACACAGAATTTTTTTTTCGATAACTCTTCTTGGAGAAAAACGAAAGGGTCGAGTACAGCGTTTGTCGTACTCGAAAATTCTTTTATGTTCAGTTCGTTCGCTGATATATTCAAACATTTTTATTTCTTTTCGTTTGTCGTTTGACATGTGGCGGTTTCCTATTTCCTAGCGTAAGACAGGAAAACTTGTGGTCAGTAATTTTCTGAAGACCACTGATCAGTTCCCGTATAACAAGTGTTCAGAGGAATAGTAGCTCCGGTGAAGTAAATCGGCATCATCACTTTTGTTGCTGACCTTATTTTATCTTGATTTAACGGGAGGACTTGTACTTACTGGGCTCTTTATCATGGACTGCTGTTGGGGTTCTTGGTCGTTGTCTTAGAATTAAGTTTCATCACCTCAAACGATGTTATAAATGTGATAGACCTTTTGATTTCAATCTTTTTAGGAGAAAAGAGACAATGTAAACACGTTTTTCATTTTAACCGGTGACAGCCATCAAGCAGAAGTTTTGTAATCTTCACAACACATTCATTGCAATCAAGCCCACTTCATCAATAACCATTTTCTGGATCTTCGACAATTTAGGACCACTCTTTTATTGTCGGCCTAAGACTTTGAACGATTTTCACGAATTTCATTCTCCATAGAAAAATTTCCATCCTGGAAGCTTTGAACATTCATAAGGGATTTAAGGGATTTAATGGGTTGAGTTGACGTTGAAATTGAAAGAAAATGTCCAATCAACTTTTTTGCTGTGTTGGCGGTACTTCAGTAATTTTACATATTCTCGTCTCCTACATAATCCACCGACATATCTCAAATTTCAAATATAATACCGTAAGATAATAACAATTCATCTTTTAATATTGGATTTTTCAAAAACTTAATGTAACAAAATACCAATAACTGACCGCAATTTATTGGTCCGACTACACCTTCTGTTTTGTACAGAAATTTCTGCTTCTCAGAGTTTGGTATTAGGCATGGCAAATGGAAATTTTACATTGTACCTAATTTATCAAAATATCTGGACCAAAATGAGCTTCAAAGTACCTGAAATCGGATTATCAGGTTTATTTTAGGAGCTCCACTTTGATTTTTTTTCGAGCACATGCGTGTCCTGGAGAAAATAATAAAAGTGTAATTAGAGCTTGTGGGATGCACCTAGTTTTGAGTTATAACCATTGGAAGTCCCGGATTTGTAGTTTTTGAAAAAATCGTTAAAAGTTGAGAATCACTGGATCGTTTCAAAATAAAATTTTTATATGAAAGACATTTTAATAACGTATAATATCGGTTCATTAAAGTTGAAAATCCGTCCTATAGTTTTCGATATATGACAATTTTTTTCTGACTAACCTACTTTTCCATCACTGTTAGGTACACAGCTGGCCAAAGGAATAGGTACATGCGCTAAGAAATTGTTTTCAATCAATATATCATCCTTATTTGAATCTACAATATTTATTTTTACACAAGTTGTTCCGTTAATGATAAGCAATCGACTCGTAGTGCAATTTCTAATTTAACGTTTTGTTAATAAGAAATATTTGGCAAATAGACAAATCCCGCTTGGACAATAAAATAGGTACACTTTGAGTTAATAATATTTTTAGTGTGTATAAAAGTAAATTTTTTTTGTGAACCATAAATTCAAGTAATATAAGTTTAATGTTGAGACCGTTATTGAAGACTTTTGCACTAGAGATGGGTCGCGGCGTACTTTGCACTTCCGAGCAAAAGCGTCATACTCTTAAGTTTTGTGGTGAAGAAAATGGGTATGGCGGTGTAGCCAAAATTCTTGGACGCTCTTGAAACTTTGTGGCAAATGCTTTTAAAGATAAAAAAAAATTGAAAAAAACGAGGAAAAGCAAAAAAAAAACACACCAAGTGATGATCATCACATAAAGGACCCATTTAAGTCTTCGAGGACAATAGCTGCTGAAATGGGCAACATATATCTTCCCGAAAAGTTTGATGAAGGTTAGTGTATGTAAAGCTTTCTGTTAGATAAGAGAGTAAGGTTCCACTTCTTCGCAAGGAAAACTAACAAATGAGGAAAGTATTTGCCAAATATCATGATTCATGGTTTGGAGAAGAAGGAACCAAAAGTGACGAGAGACGAGACTAAAATTAATTTTTTCCCCAGTGATGCTGCATGGAATGTTCGTGGTCCTAAAGAAAAGGATTTTGACCAGCGCTACACAAAGAAAATCGTAAATGATGTTAGTGGAAACATAATGGTTTGGAGATGCTTTTCCTACTACGGGGTATGTCCCATTTTCCGTATTCAGGATGTTATGACTCATTTTGAATACGTTGATATTTTGCAACTTTACGCAAGTGATAAAAGGCCCTTAATTTTGCAGTTTCAGCAGGATAATGACCCCAAAAACTCTTCGAAGTTGGTCAAAACTTGGTTTAGGCGCTACAATATTGGATGCTTGTCATGACCCTGTCAGTTTTCTGAACTCAACCCGATTGAAAATCTTTGGTCTGAGTTGAAGAAAAGAATTTTAAATCAAATACTCAAAAAAAAGGACGATTTGTTGCAAAAAGAGCAACAATCATGGTACGATATCCATTTGGAGGCATGCCCGAATGTGGTCAATCTACAAATGGCAGCGAAAAATATCAAAACAGTCAAAAGTGTCGTATAAATATAAATATATAAGCTGAAAAGTCAAATCAGATCGGAAAATGTTGAAAAATCCAAAAATGTTGAAAAATACTGAGAAACAGTTGAAAAAAGTTAAAAAATGTTGAAGATGTTAAAAAAGTCTTATAAAAAGGCGTAAGGTTTTTAGCCAGTACACTCAAGTATAAATTTTTTTCATACTCGCCAGTAAAGATGTAAATAATCAAAAAGTTTCTGATGTCTGTATTGAATATTATCAAAAACAGTATTGTCTGGTTCCTATTAAACTTCATTTATTCAATCACTTCTAATCAAAATATGATTTGTGATAAACCCGGACAGGTCGTGTAAATGAAATTTTTGGGAACAAAAGTAACGAATTATTTGCTGAAAATTTCTTATAGACATTCTTACAGAAATAGAATAGAATAAATCTTGAAGTGATGTGCAATTTTATATATTTAAAATCTTTACATATCATATCATATTTTTCCTAAACTTTCTTCCTAACTATGTTATTTTAATTGTACTGGAGAGGGGGGCGTGACATAAATTATTTTTAAATTTATCTTAAAAATATTACTTGTAAAAAAAATGTTTAATGCTGCTGAAGGAAATTTTCTGAGCCCTAACGAACCAAAATAAAGCGACACAGCAAAAATATTTTTATCATAAATTCGAAAAATTTGAATTTTTTAGTACTGTGATATTACAATGAACTGCTTCTCTGTCAACATGAAACGGTTTCAACTACTGAGCTATTTGGATTTTTGCTTTTTTATTATTAAACTCAAAAGTCATTTTGTAAGAGTTGATATAACTAACAAAAAAAAATTTCAAAACAAATTTATAAGCAAACAAAGGTTGAAGCACGTCGAATTGACGAAACACTTGAAGAATTTTATTTTATAGCATAAGCTGCTTGTTGAAACTAAATACTCGTCATAAAAAACAAGCGACGATAACGGCCATAATCAGTTTATGATTTGACGCAATAGCCACTACTGGCATGACGATATTGTAAAGTCAAAGTCTAAAATCCACACAATTGCAAAGGTCACTAAGTACTTGCCCAATTTAATTAAGAAAAGCCATTGATAATGACAATTTTATTGCATAACAAATTTACAAGTTAAAATTAAAAAGAAAATAAAAATAAATACATGTAAGGAAATGTAAATTATGCCCTTTAAGAAACTTTGTTGTGTTGAACAAATTTTTCATTAAATTAATCTTGTAAATTTAAAAAACAAATTGTTTTGAATTTATGTTATGTATGGAAGAAAGTATACATCAGTTTTCTTTATTTGAAAATTTTAAGAAGCCAAAATCTTTAGAATATTAAACTTTGACCTTAAAATTTGATTATAATTTCATTTGTTTGTTTACCAAGCTGAGGGTTGTGTGCACCACATATTTCCACTTTGTGAATCCCATAAATTGAATACAAAAAGCTACAAGGTCACAGCTACACTTTGAGTACGATGGAAGGCAAATACATATGTACATGAAATTTGTATATACGATAAATACGATTAAGTAAGCACTTGTCAATATTAAAAATTTTCTTTGTATTCTCTATGAAATGATTTCATTGAATGATGAATGAAATTTGGCCTAATGTATTCATACAATTGAATTATTTTGGAAATAATGATGTTTATTGCTTTGTCATATTAGAGAAATGCGCTTTGATATATGAAAGCATTTTGACTCTTCAGGAATTGCTTCAAATTGAAACTTTTTGATAGTGTCTCTTCTGCTTACAAAAAGTAATATCTGCTACTCTCTTTCCTTAACGCAGCCTTAACAATTCACTCCAAAATGATGTGTAAAACAGAGAACAGCAGTGAGCCACTCAGCATGTGAGCCATTCACGAATCTGTTGAAATTTTCAGCACATTCACCGCTTACGGAAAATTCTGTGAAACAAGCTGACATTCCGTCTCATGGCGAAGTCTGTGAAGGCGAGTGTGTTCCACAATCATTTCTAGTGAATGCCGTTTCATTTCGTTTCCCTTGAGTATTTGAGTGTTGCGTGAGCTACTTATGAATCAAAGGTAAAGATTGAATCATAAAAATTTGTGATACCCGCGTGGAACATTTCTGTCAAATTTTTAAAAAAATGTGGAAAGGTCGAAAATTGTTTTTTGACATCATTTAGAGTGGCTCCGTACCCTCAAAAGGACCTTTTTTTGACCTATTATCGGAATATTTTTGTTTTTGCTGCAATCGATGGGGAAAGCTCGAAAATGGCTTTTGAACATTACTAGGAGTATCCCCGGACTTGCGTTAGGACCGTTTTGGCCCATTTTCGAAAATTTTTTTTTTGTTCAAGGTGGCTCCGAATCTTGGAAAGGACCGTTTCTGACCCATTTTCGTAAAATTATTTTTTGCTGCAATCGATGGAGCAGCTCGACAAGGGATTTTGGACATCACTTAGGGTGGCTCCGGGCCCTGGAAATTACCGTTTTTGACTCATTTCCGGAAAATTTTTTCTATGTTCCAATCGATAGATTAAGCTGGAAAATGAATTTGGATATCACTACTGGATATTGGAAAGAACCGTTTTCGACCCATTTTCGGAAAATTTTTCTTTGCTCCAATGGATGTTCAGAAGTCATTTTCGACGTTCACCATTGATTGCAGCAAAAAGCAAAAGACATAGCAAGGCTTGTTTGTGAAAAAGTTCGTTTGATTCTGCGCTATAGTGTTTATTTGGTGCCCTATCAAATATGGAAAGTCGAAAGTAGTATTTTCGCCATGTTTTACTTTCGAAAAGGTGAAAGTGCTGTTCAAGTAAGAAGAAATGTTTATGAGGAATATGAGAAATCTGACGAATGTGCCAGAATAGGATCAGAAGAACCGGAGAATCGACAAGTCGTAGACCTCAAGATACCATTGGCGGAATTACACTATCGGATAGAGGACATAATCATTAAACAAACGAACAGAAGGTGGAGTCTTACCGCCGGATGCAGAACGTCTCGAATCATGTGGCTTAAACTGAATCTGGGAACTACACAATCTCTCTTAAGATTCAGAAGAGGAGAGCTTAGAAATGTTGTAGGAGTACTGACGGGGCACTGTGTTATTGGCCCTATGGCCGCCAGATATGCTGATCTTTTCAGGGATTTCAGCAGGAGCTGCGGATATAAAGAAGAGGATGAAACGATTAAACACCTGCTCTGCGAATGCCCCGGGCTAATAAGGAGACGAATCAAATATTTTGGTTCTGTGTTCTTTGTTGGTCTTGAGGAACTAGCTGACAATAAAAGCGCTCCTTTAAATTTTTTAAGCTCATTTTTCTCGAATCTAAACGTACTGGTGTACAAATTTGTATGTTGTCCTTAGTCGTCTTTAGATACGTTTAAGACATGTAGAATGTGTTATTTATGACTTTGTGATACTTAGATCTGCAAAACTGTAGATTAATTTAAAAGGAATAATTTCGCAAAATATTTTTATGAGTTTCTAATTTTAAAGTTGAGAAAATCCTTGGTGGTTTAGAGATTTGAATTAATATTTTTGCTGTCGCACAGTGTAAATTTTGTTACTACAAAAGTTGTTTCCATCGAAATTTCGTGTATTTCATGTGAAAACATTTAATAACTCGCAACAATTTCATTAGCGAGCTTAAAATAATTTTGGATATTAGCAACTTTTATTACACGAACACAAATTTAATGCAAATTTGGTGGTTTTCAAAATTGAATAAAAGTTATGAGAAAGTTTTTGTTTAAATTTTTTTTTTTTAGATTTTGCTTTTAGCCAAAATTAAGAACGGAGCAGCTTAAAAACTGAATAACAGGAAGTGGGGTTTAAATATGAATATGTTAAGAGCGGCAGCAGCAGCAATGTTGCTGTTGCTATTATTCGGTATGTTGATGATTTTCATCGCCGAGAGCGCAGCAGAACGTTGATCCTGATTTTGCAGCATATCGTGCATCATCAGCATCCTGCCACATATGTTGAAGCGCAGAATTTGAACTGAAACTCAGACACTAAGACTCGGTCATGCATATTTATAAAGCAACTGAAGCGATTACACGTTACAACATATTATACGCTCGATTGGTAATGTACATATGTATGCGGTGCGGTATGATGAGCAAGAAGTAGGAAGTTGGTGATATAAAGTGGTCAGTAAGGTTGCACTAGTAGGGAGGAAGAGATTAGTTTGTATCCAAAGCTCTTTGAAATGGAACTGCTTTACGATTATGTACAAGTGATGTCATTAGAGCTAGCAACGAGCGAATTTTATAACGAGATATTTATAATCTTTTTTTAAAAGATAAAATCTGTTTCAAATTATAAAAATTCTAAATATTACAATGAGTTCTTATATCGTTAACGAATGCTTAATTTGCAACACTAAATAATCAATTAAAACTATGCAACACAATTTTCTTCATTTTCACAAAAGTTTTTAATCGAAAATTACAAAATTTTTATTTGTTTCTTCGTATATCTGCATCTCTATCTATATACCTATATTTTTTTTTTATTTAGAAAAATGTTGCCATATAGATCTTTTGTCTGAAGTTTCGTTTTACTTCTTTGGAAAACTTCATGACAGGGCAATTGAAAGTTACTAGAGGCAAAACAAAAACAAAAAATGCTTTTTGGAATCAAAAAAACTAATATAAAAAGAGCTATTTTTTATCATCGCTTCCAAAAATAAAAAACATGTTGTTGTCTTATCTTTATCTCTATCCCTTCCTTAGAGTTCAATATATGTTCATATCTCCATACCAAATTTAATCAAAGCCAGTCGATTAGTTTAGCTAAGAATACATATTTTCCTGTTAGGGATGTGGCACCACCCACTTAAAAACAAATACCTCTTCTCAAGAATCAATTTATCTACACATCAACTTTCATCAAAATCGGTCAACTAACTTTGTAGTGAAAAAGTTTTTCCTTTTCAGGGGCGTGGCACCGCCCATGTAAAAGAAATATCTTTTCGCAGGGTTGAATCTATTTCTGTGCCAAATTTCATCAAAATCGTTCAATTAGTTTAGCAGTGAAAACGTTTTTTTCCATTTAGGGGCGTGTCACCACCCATTTAAAACAAATATCTTTAGTCAGGATTCAGTGTATTTTCTCACCAAATTTCATTCAATTCAATTGTGACAGGGTTTTTTCTAATTAAGGGCGGTGCCACGCCTCCTAAAAGTATTTAATTACATTTTTAAGGGTTTAATTTATTTCCAAACTGAATTTCATCAAAATTAGTCCATTTGTTTAGCCGTGGAAATGTATTTTTTGTTATAGGCGTGGCACCGCCAACTATTAGAAAAAAGATAGATTACTTATATTTGCCACACCTACTTGTCTAATCCCACCCACTTTTCGGTCAGAGAGTGCTTTTGTCAAATATGAGTTAGCTTTATCTTAGTTGCACCGCATTTCTTGGAAAACTTTCGTGATATAATGATCTATAGTTTTTGCTTTTATGAGAAGCGCCACGCCCACTTATGGATATCCAGCATCTTTCGTTTTAATACTGCTTTTTTTGTATATTGTTTGCACATGAGTTGGTATGAATTCCCTTCGAAAAATCATTGTGATATAATAATTCAAAGCTTTAATTCTTATTTCACATGCCACACCTACATGTCTAATCACGCCCATTTTTTGCCAGGACGGCAGCTTTTTACCGGAAAAATTGTCATATATTTACGGAAAAGGGGAAATTTTAAATTTCTACACCAACTTAAGATTAGAGTTACAAAAAATCAATATATCGTTTTCAAAGAAATCGTTGTTTTAAAGAAATTTTCCATCAAAGAAATTTATATTTAATGAAAAATTTTCACCAAACTAAATCTTATTAAGTTATTAAATTTTAAAATTCCCTCTTACCGCAAGCTATATTGAAGTTTTTCATTGCTTAAGTCAAAGCTTAATTTTCGTACTTCATAAATTTTTTGGTAAAAATGTTAACTTCCGTACTTGTCAAGACGAATAAAATCCAACATAACACGTAAAAAGTGCTCACTTGCCTGCCTGACTTGATTTTCCACCCCACTCACCTGCAATTGACGGCACACAAATTTCTCAATTTTCACAACAACTTAACCAGAATGAATTCATTAACGGCAAGGACACAAACCAACCAACCAACTGCTACTTTTTACACAAAACTTTTCCACGGTGTGCAAAGAAACCTGACAGGACGAGTCAGTGGAGTGGAAGTAAATAACTCGCATAAGCACACACACACACACAAAATAAAATGTTAGTAAAGAAGGATTTGTATTTCTGCAAGAATAATTTGCAAAACACAAAAGAGCAAAGTCCTACAAGGTATGAAGGGTTGATAAGGTGCAGTTTCGGCAAATGATGATGTGAAGAAAATACCACTATCATAATGGTCAAAAATGGTCCGTCATACTTTTTGTTTGTTACTTTTACAAAAACTTGCAATTCAAATAGATATAGTTGAAAACTATTTTGAAGTATTTTTGAAACATTTACTTGCTGTTAGGGTAAGTTAAAAAAAACGTCACATCCGTTACTTGAAAACATGAAGTTTCGATGGTATCTCATGTAACTTTTCCATACTACTTAATCACAAAAAAAAAAAATGTGGAAAACTTTTACTTTGCTTCTTAAAAATTAAAAGAAACCAAAGTTTACAAGGATTATATATATGCACTGTGCCAATGTGTAATGGGTGTGACATTTACTTGGAATCACCCATATGCGATTTAACAATAACAATTTAAAATTTTGTATATAAGTACTTGCACATGCAACTGTCTTTGCAAGTATTTACATGAGGTCACAAGTGCAGCAGGCAGTGAGTGGTGTCATTATACTTTACAAGGACCCCAAGCAACTTTGCATGCTTTGTAACTATCGTAAAAGTGCTTAAAGCTCATTTATTTTATGGTGTTTATGCATTTCCTTAAACAATTTGTCTTGTCAGTATTAGAAATAGCAGAGAAAGGTGTTGTTTTTGTGTTGTTATTTTACAAAACGGATTTTTAGTAGAGAACTATTTGTTCAATAAACTACGTAAGAAGTCAAATTGAAATTTGCGTATTAAATTACATGCAATTCATGGCAACAGTTAAAGGTTGTAGCATTTAACTTTAGAAATGGATATTTATTTGAAAACACTAGAGTTCAAAGTTCAAATGCAAAGCCAAAGCACAATAATATTGTAATTATTCAACTACTTGCATAATTAATTTTCAACATGGAAAATAGAATGCAGTACGAACCGTGTTTTGTGCATGCAAGCGCATGCACACTTTTATTTAAAAAAAAAACAAAACATTAGCGCTCAAATGAAAAGTTAGACCACCATAAAACTATATTTGTTTTATTTGCTTACCTCATTAACCCTCATCGTGGAATAAAAACTTAGTACAAAACGTGCTTTGTGCATGTGATCGCATGCACACATTTGTTTTATCTCTTTTTAAAGAATCAGTAGTTGTAATTTAATGGTTATTTCATATTTTTTGAATCGTTATTATTTATACGAAAAATATTCATTATATGCAAGTGAGCAAAACACCAGAAACAATCTAGGAAAATGTGTACGAAAATTCAATTTTTGAAAAAAAAAAATCGTATATATCATTCTTTTTATAGTGAGCGCAATTAATGCAAGTATGAGAGTAATTTTCAGCATAAACATAATTTCAACAACGTGTGGAAAAAACAAATTTATGTTGGTTCACTCATCAAGATCTATTTCTTGGTTGAGTGTGAATTATCTGAGTGGTCGAAAACATGGAATTTTACTTTTATTGTGACGAACTCTGCCCACAACAGCTTTGTAGTTTTTATTAGTCTTCAGCCAAAGCATACAAAGTAAAAAGTTGTCAGACTTAACATTTTAATCAGATCAGTACTTCAGTCAAATTGCGTTCAAAGACACAATTACCATAACAACCAACGTAAACTTGAGTTTACATACAAATTCGATGAGTGATATAAAAAAAACACATACCTTTTCTATATTTGGCTTATTTTTATCAAATATTTTGTCAAACAGCAGCGACAGCGCTTTTAAAAAATAGTGCATGTGCTCACATGCATTAACAAAATTTGGGTAATTTTATTTTATATGGTTACCAATCCATGCATGGTCATAATCTGAACTAAAAAAGCTTTCAGTGTGCTTTTATCCCCGTCAAGTTCTTTCCAATTTTGTAGCCCAAGGTGGCTTATTTTTTTGGACAGAGCGAGCCTTTTTGATAAAGACCGCTCCATATAAATATATGTATGTGGTAATGGCAGAAACATATGTAAAAAATGTTCAGGTTGAATTAATCCGTCTTGTCATGTTTGATAAAGATAAAGCAATAAGCAACTTCCAGTTTAATTAAAATAATTCAATAAAAAACAATATCATTGGTGGTTTTTTCTTTTAAATGTCATATCTTAATCTAAATTTGGTTTATGCTATATCATTCTTTCTATATCAATGTCTAGATTGCCTTATCAATTTTCAATTATATTGAGTAATAGAATATAAAATGAATCATGCCGTCGTAGATAAAACTGCTTACTTGTAACACTCTTAATCGTTACTAGTGGATTCAAAATGTCTACAACATATTCGGACAAAGTACACGTAATTCTAAAAGATTACAAATTTAAAGATAAAAAATAAAATCAGATCAAAAATATTTTTGAAAAAATTCTTTTGGGGGCCCATGCCCTAAAAATTTAAAATTTGAAAGCTTAATATCTCGAGAGCTATAAAAAATATTAGCTGCGTTTAGTTTGCCAATTACTGCTCGCTATTTATAGCTATATAGCAATGATAGTTGCAAGAGAAATCAAAAAACAAAATCGCAAACTTAGCGAGTAACAAAGTGTAGATAGCAAGTTGCTTAAGTGCCAATGTTATTCAGCATATTTGTATTTTGTCTATATTATGTGTTTTGAAATGCAAAGTAGAAGAGCTATTTCGCAGAAAAACAATTGTTTAAAATTTCAGGCGGCAAAATAAAGCAATTTGAAATAATAAATTAGAAAGAAACACAACGAGTACTCATATAAACAGCGAGTTGGAAACTAAGGAACATGGTATCAAATGAAACCCTCTAAAAGATCTAACATAGCTTAACATAAAAGATGATAGTTTTATGTCAAGTGGCTTTTTTACTAAAAATGGATAGTCTCTCGAGAGCCTTCATCACCTGACAAACTTTTTTTGAAAGTTCCAATAGGAATATTGACATGCGCTTGGCAGGCTCTGCAACCAACGCTTTGGTATATCTATAAAAGGAGATTCCAGATCAGCTGAATTTAAGAACGGTTACTCTTGTGGGTCACCCTAACAGGGCTAATACCTCGTAGAAGGTACACGGATTCCTCTCTGGGTAATTGTTTAGTCAACGAAAGACACAGAAATATATTCATTTGCACTTAAAAATGATTTTCAAAGAAGTTTTTTGGCTGTGTTTTGACGTGAGTGTTGCTACATATAGACAGCATTAACAACCAAAGATGGGCAAAGTTTTGTTATATGGAGCCAAGCCACAAAAAAAAAAATAAACAATAGCATTACGTAAGCTCAATTAAAAGAGCAACAAAAAAAATTCACTATTAATATTTTGTTTTGGAGCCAAGTTTGTCTCCTCATGGCGTTTGACGCCCACTCTAGCCTTAGACAACTGAAAACTATTTAGAAAGAAAGTGCAGATTAGTTACATTATTTTCAAGAGTTATGGAAGATGTTGCAAAACGAAGATTTTGAGATCGTTTTATCAATGTTGTTGAAACATATCCTTTGATCTTAAATTTTTCGCAAAGTTTCAACTTTTTAAGCTCAAGAAATTTCGTTCTAACTAACGATAAATTTTCGTTTTCCAGAAAAGAATAAATAAAGCAATTATTATTTTATTTTCAACAATAATAAGTTCACACTACACTAGTATTTCAAAGTTTTAATGAATACGAGAATCCAACAAACAAACAAATTTCATCTACGCTAATTAATCAAATGATGAAGTAAATTTTCAGCTGTTTTTTTATTTTTTTTATTTTATTTATTACTTTCGTAATTACGAGTACGAACTTTATTTTGAGAATAAATGAGCGCAGTGCAGAGTTGCCAACATACTCGTACATCATTGTCATTTTAATAGTCCCAACGTGTTGGTATTTAAAACGTGATAATAACGCTAAAGTCATAGAGTACAACTTTTTTTTGTTGTGAGGAGATGATAATAAAATTTGAGAATGAAGGAGAAATGGAAAATAAAAAAAAATGTATAGAATAAATGTGCGTATTAAATAGCAAAAGGAAAACTTCAAGTAGACAACCAACAAAAGCAGCTGAAGTACCACAAAACAAAGAAATAACAGCTAAGACAGCAAGCAACGACAATAACAATAGTTGGTTAGTACGCATACATAGTAGCAACAAAACTATGTATGTACGGTTTATTAAAGCAACAAAAAACGAGCAATTTTTGCTTTCAAGTGATATAGTTTTCGCTCAAGCAGAAAGCGTGCAATAGTAATATACGAGTAATTGAGTTTATTTTTCATCGTCTTTATGAACCATGCCGGATTCTATCTTTATTTGCAAAATTTTGCAGGCGTTTGCTATTGTTGCCAGCAGTGGGAAACCGAGGTAAAGGATGTGTAAGTACAACTGAGCCTCTTTGCGTTGTCACACAATAATTTTACTTGGGTGTACAGAGCCGTGCTTATGACACTGCTCAACAAAACAAAATTAAAGTAAAAAAATATTGCAGACAAACCAATATTGCAATTATGCGTGTCCATATTTTTAAAATCGAATTAGCGGTTCTCAACTAATAACAATTTTAAGAAAAGACTTCCGATGTCTATGTCTCGAAAACTAGATGCGTCCCCCAACTTTTGATTCCATATTTGTTGTTATTATTAAAAGTATTTAAAGAAAACATATGCGAAAAAACAAAGTCTCTTCATATTAAAAAAAAAATCTCATGAGATTTTTTAATATTTTTCACAATTTTTTTTGGAAAGGGTTTGAGACATCTGTTTAGATTCGATAATCGCAGCTTACAATGACTTCTTGTTTAAATGTTTTCCAAAAGGATTGATTGGCTATTGTCAACAGCTCTATTGATTTAGAATTCGAGAAAGCATTTCTTAATGCTCCTGTTTTTAAAAAAATCTCATAAGAATATGAAAGAAAATAATTTTTCTTTAATTTTTTTCTAAAATCTGTTCTCACAAAATTTCCGAAATCTTCGTTTAGGTTTCGAAATCACAGAATTATATTGAAACATGATTCTTGCTAAGCTATGTAGAATATTCGCCTTACTATTTTTCAGAAATGTGTGGAATCAGAATACGAAATAAGTTCAGAATGATTAACTTTAACTCTCATGAGACATTTAAGATATCTCATTTTTTTTAGTTCTTTCGTTTTAAATATTATATATGGGTATAAAAATTTATATTGCATTTAAAATATCTCATGAGATTTAAAAAATTGCATGACATTTTCTATAAAAATTTTGAATAGTTAATAAAAAAAAATATACAAAATTCATCTTTGATCAGTCAAAAAAAAAACAAGTACTGACGTGTAAACAATGCTATGCTATGACCGTACTCTCATTTGTAGTATCCTACGAATTGGCATAGCAAAATCTACTGTATCTAAGTCGAGCCTTGTCTGACCTCAGCCATAAGTGAACGAATTGGAATAGCGAGCACTCTTATGCTCCGATATAGCACACACTCAAGTTTTTGATGGAGTATGTATGCCTTACTCCAGCTATGGCCGTGCTCTCAGTTGCAGTGGGAAGCAGCATTCACTGTCAGCACCTGACTTAAGATTGATCTGTATCTGTATGCGAGTTATGAATTAGCATAGGGTGGATCTTGAATTGTTGTTCGTACTTTAATTCACTAAATTTAGCAATGGTTTTTCGAAACGCATTCGAATGTGTTTTTGTTGCATTGTTAGTGAATGCGGCACCCATTGTGCACACAGCTTTTTAAAACCGAAAACTTCACTTAAAATATTGCTCACTGTGCCTTTTGAAGTGCATAGAGCTTCTAATCAAATCTGTCTCGATCAATCGACGATTATTGAAAACCATATCTTATATTTTTATGACGATTTCAGGTGTTAATGTCCATTAACTGGACGTCCTTCTCGTGGATCGTCTTTAAGGCTTGTACGACCACTTACAAGCAATTGTTTTTGAAGGAGCAGATTCACCTAACACATTAACCATTTCGGTATGAATTTTCACAGCTTTTAAACCTTTAAATGTTAAATTTTTTCTATTGTTAAGAATGTATTAGTCAACTTTTAATGGCCTGTAAACAAAGAATTAATTGACAGATCGTAATGAAACTTTGATTATGTTTTTATGAATGGTACCCGCGGTTTTGCAAGTGCACGTCAGTGATGGCATTTTCGGTACATTTGTACTTTTTTCGGTATATTTGCGTCCTGAAAAATCGTTCTCAGTACATTCGGTAAATTTGGGGAATTTTCAGTACATACGCCAAATTTATACCACATTTTCAGTACATTTTCGGTACATTTCGACAATTTATAATATTTACCTTTATTTTTTTGTTTTTTAGTAAATGAAAATAACCGCAATGAGTAGATTTAGGTATATAATATAATTATTCTATTATGTATATTATATACGTTTTTTTTTTGTAAATGAAAATAATCGTGCAATGTGTAGATTTTGTAATTAATTTAATGTGAAATTTATCTAGTTTTGCTAGGGTTTTTGAGATGGGAAAAGTGAGGACCTTTTTTTTTTTTGATAGTAAATTTTAGAACAATTTCGTGCATTTTAGGAAAATTGGGTGTTCAACACAAAAAAGTACATTCGGGCTCCAAAAAGTACATTTGAAGTCTCGATTCAGTACATTTTCACAAGACCCAAATCCCATCACTGGTGCACGTCCTGTTGTTTTATTACATAATAAAATTAATTTCAAAAATAGCAAAAAAAAAGAAGAAAAAAAAATCAATTGAAAGAGAGTTTGTTCTTTGAACTTTGAAGCCAAATACAAACGGATTAAATGAGAAGAAAATTTAGACACAATATCTGCAGAGAGTTCAAAAAGCAGCATAAGCAACAAAAAGTCAGACGTGAGGTTTTGTTTAGTCCTTAAAAAAGCAGATTTAACTCTAAAAAATAAAAAAATTAATATGCAATAATCTTCTTTAGCACAATTATGTTGTTTTAAAAAAGAATTTATTAAAATCGGTTCAGTATATTTTGCGCCAAAGCGTTACAAACCATTGTTATATATGTAAGCAATTTTATATAAATAGTATAAAAGTCTATATATACTCAAATAGGTATTAATATTGTTTAGTTTAAAGGATTTTAAATTATATATATTCTTAATTTAATATGTATGTAAATCCTAGTTTTACTTAAAAAAAATTTTTTTTCGTACTAACAAGATCTGTCAATAAATTGAATTGAATTGAATCTATTTCTTGCACTACTGTCTTTTTTAGGTGACTCCTTTGTAACTGCTACTTTATCGGTTTCCGATGAGTCCCTTTTTTCGGCAATGTTTCCGCGTTTAAAGACTTTTACGTAAGTAAGGTTTACTTGAAATTATTTTTGTTTCTTGAAGTCTTAAACGGAACTTTACGGTCAAAACGAGTTTTGGGGTCTAAATATGGGACGGTCTTTTACAAACCGAACACTTTTCGATTTGGCTGAAATTTTTTTTAATGGGTTCTGTGTCGAAAAAGTAGACATACGTATTCGAGGATTTTTAATAAAAATTTTTCTTTTTAAATAGAGCGAATTCAAATTTTGAGAATTTCGTGATTTTTGGCTTGGAAGCTCACTTTCAAAAATTCATAACTCCGGTTCTGGTAAAGCTAGAAAATTGATTTTATTGTCATTTTAAAGCTAAGAAAATTATCTTTAAAAAAAATATTTTTTTTAAAAATTATTAACAAACTAATATTGTTATAAGCAATTAAATTGTTTAAATTGATTTTTAAGAATTCTCCCCCCCCCCCCCTGTATCAAATTTTTAATATGACCATCGCATTTTACGTCAAATTTTCTATCGAAAATGTATTTTTTTTTTAATGGGCAAACTATTATTTCTCTTAAATTTTGAGAATTTCGCGATTTTTAGCTTGGAGACTCACTTTCAAAATTTCATAACTCCGGTTGTGTTATAGCTATAAAATTGAAATTAATTTCATTGTAAAGCTAAAAATATAAACTTAAATAAAAATATAATTTTTTAAAATATTATTAACAAATTAATATTATCATAAGCAATTTAAATTTCTAGCTTTAACAGAACCGGAGTTATGAATTTTTGAAAGTGAGCTTCCAAGCCAAAAATCACGAAATTCTTAAAATTTGAAATCGCTCTATTTTGAAAAAAAATTGTTTTTTTTTTTAAAAATCCTCGAATACGTATCTCTTCTTTTTCGATACAGAACCCATAAAAAAAATTTCAGCCAAATCAAAAATGTGTCGGTCAATTTTTGTCAAAATTCGTTTGGTTTGTGAAAGACTGTCCCATATATAATTGCTTTCTATACAAAACTATTTTTCCTGGGATATGTGTCTTCGATTATTAAATTTTCTATTTAGAACATTTGATTTTTAGCTTAGCAAAATATTTATGACAACATGAAGAAAATAAAATAGAAAGCAGCACAAGTTAGCAACGATTAAAGATTAAGATAAAAGAAGTCTGCAGTTGTCAAGAAATGAAGGCATGTTCAGAAAATATGGACGAAGCTATTTCAAAATTATATTACCAATTAACTATTACTCTCTAGCCAATAACTTTTTAGTATACCATTAAGTTTTTTTTAATACAGCAGTTAGAAAAAACTGATAAAGTGAACCAATTTGCGACCAAAGCTGTGATTCACAATAGTTACCGCTATCGTGTGGGGTTTTTTTTATTATTATCCAATAAACCGTAATGGGTACAACCATTGAACTCTCCACATACTATAAGTAATCCACAGCGGTGACAAGTTCAACATGTTGACTTACTTACATATATGATAATGATGATGATGATGATGATGATAATGATGGAAACAACATTTATCTTCTAATTTGCTTTTATTTCAATGACGTTTTTTTGTTTTTATTTTAGCCTATTAACTTTTAAAAAAATAATGACAGGTTGTGTTCTACCTTTAATTTACAGTTTAACATTTGTCATTCTACATACCATTTATAAAGTGACATAGCGTCAGTTGCGGTTGTCACAGTCAGTCGTTGTCGGCGCAAAGATGGTAGGTGTACAATGAAATAAACAGAACGTTAGATAGATAAATAAATAGCTCATAAATGAAACTGTCCATTGGCGTTGAAACGAACGTAGAGTAACCATTTAAATCCAATCAGAATCAGAGTAACATCATCGCGTTCTGCTCGACTCTATGACCAAACTGTCTGTCTGTAAGTACGTACGCCCGTACTAATTGAGCATGTGGGAAGTGATGATGATTTGGCATGATTTGTATGTAGCGTTTATTTCGTTTTATAGTTGCGAAAAATAAGCGCGAACAAGCGAATTTTGAACTTTTTAATTATTTATGCTAATATTTCATTATTAAATTGAAAGCTTGAGTTGCTTGCCGCCAATAAGTATAGAGGGGGTGGTGGTTCAAATAAATGGTAACCATTTTATGCTTACTTGGGGGTATAAAGATATTAAATCGCTTTAGAGTTCAAGCAGTGCAAATAAATGGTATGATTAAAATTTATTATGTTAATTGGTTTGGAAAAGAATGTGAATGTATTTTTTATCTATAAAATGAATTTAAGCAAAAGCAAAGTTTAATGAACATATACAATTAAGACAAATACGGAAAGATATTAAAAACCTATGCTCCACATAGGAGCGTCAGATTATCTATTTATTAATTTCATTTATAATTTGTCAAGGAAAAAAAAATATAAAAATAAAAATCATTTAAATTTGCATAGTTGTATGTAGAATACTCGTAAGAAAATAACGATTCAGATTTGAGATTTTTACAAATTTCAAATAGATATTAAAGGCCTTAAATTTACAGCAAATGAGCTTTGACTACTTATAATTTTAAGACAACTACAAAAAAAGTATGTGTTCAGTTTAAAATGTACTCGCTGGTGAAATGAAAAACTGTCAGATTTAAAAATAAAATAAGTAAATACTAGTAAAGGTCTTATCTTCGGCCAGGGCGAACCTCACATACCCTACACTGCATTGAAAGTACATTTTAAATAAATGTTAAAAAGACGTTGAAGAGGTTGCATAGGTCCAAAAAAAAATTAAAATGTAAAGAAAGGTCGAAAGAGTTTGAAAAAGACTGAAAAAGTCGAAAAAATATGGAAACCATTGAAGGAAGTTGAAAGAAATTGAAAAAGTTGAAAAAATATGGAAAATGTTGAAAAAAATTGAAAGAGGTTGGAAAACTTAAAATAAGTTGAAAGAGTTTGAAAAATGTTAAAACAATTAAAATCGCTAAAAAGGTTGAAAATATAAAGAAATCAATGAAGAAAGTTGAAAGAGGTTGAAAAAGTCGAACAAATACATTCATATCGGATATAGTTATTGGAAAAAGTTTAGAGGTTGAAAAAGTCAAAGAAATATGGAAAATGTGTAAAAAATCGAAAAGAAATGAAAAATTGAAAATATGCCACGCCCACTTCTCTAATTCCGCCTACTTTTAGTTCAATAAATTAAGTTCATAATCGACATCCGCATACCATACTTTAACACAGTAGCTTGTTTAGTTTGCGATATTTTCTGTAATAACTTTTAAAATTTAGGGCGGGTACACACCCACAGGCAGAATTAAATCGGATTTTGATTCAGAAATAGCTTTTCATTAACCACACTCTTACACAAAATTTTAGTACGATTGCACACATATTTTCATTGATGTTCCACTTAATATATATCGATATATATGGGAGGTGCCACGCCCATTAGGGCTATTTCGCCCGCTTTTGACGCAGATATACCTATATATGTATACCTTTAGCAAGTAATTTTTTTCGCATGTATTAATGACTTGTAAAAATATTGAGGGACTAAAAAAACTGCTCTTATGTCCATCATTATTGTAAAAAAAAAACTCATATTCATAAAAGATAGTTTTAATTCACGGAAAAGTAGTTTTTGTTTTTATTGATGAGTCTTGAGCTTAAAAATTTGTTTGTATAGCCATGCGATGCTTTCGCACTTTTTTACGCAAAAATTTATATTTATTTATTTACATCAGTGATGTACGAATTTCTACTGGGTAATGTTTTGTTTTCCTTTGAATTTCTACACACATTTAAACACATACTAGTTCAAAATTAATGTGATAGACGTTAACTCGCTGTCGACTTTTGGGCAACGAACTTGAGCATCCCTAGACTGGAGAAATTAAAATGGAACACCAGGTATATTAAAAATTTGCAGCGCAACGAAATCATTAATGTTGCATTATCAACTCGTAACTTGTAATAACTACTCCATATATTTGTCACTTTTATTTCATTGTATTGAGGAAACTTAAAGTATTTTGCCCTGCACATACCGTATGCATGAAAATTTATCTCGATATTGCTGCTGCAATGTAAACATCAATTGTTGGCACGAGTGTATGGCACTCATTTTGTTGCAATGCAACATTCAAATGATACAGAGCGTTAAAGGGGAAAAATATTAAATTCAAAAAAAAGGCAAATAAAAAACTCAACATTATTATTAATTTTGCAACATAGTTTAAAGACAGCAGCAGCAGCAGCAGCGATTCTTAATAAAAAACAGAGCAAATATGAAGAAAACAAATCACAAAATCAAAGGAAACACGCGAATTCTTTAAAAAAATGGAATTTTTTATTGGGGTGGAAAAAAAAAGTCCAGAGCGAAAAAAAAAGTTTGCGAAAATGTGTTTTAATTCAGTGGAAAAGCAGAAATATAAACAAATGTTTATTTTTAACAGCGATATTTCTTTTTCATTTGTTTTGCTTTTAATTTCTTGTAAAATTTCTATTGTAAAAAGAAAAGAAAAATTCTGGCGTTATATCTTGCGCATTCTTTTGCATTTTTGCTTTATCTTTTGCATTATTGACATAACTATTTGTTTAGATTATTTGTAGATATGACATGTTTATATATGTTATTTCAACTTTAGCTTAAATGATTTTTCGGTTTATGTGAGAATTTAATTTTTATTGTTGCTAAGCATTCACAAATAAAGAGATTTTGATTGGGCTGAGAAAAGTTTTAAGTAAAATTAGAGAAAATATTTTGGTGGATTTATAACATATTATTCAATTACTAGTTTTGTTTACTTCCCAAACTGATTCACAAGTCTAAACGAAATTGTTTGAAAACTTGAAATTGATTTGTTAAAACGCAAAACTTTTGTCCAAAAAACACATAAGTGTTGAGACGCTGAAGAAGAATTTGACCTGAGCATAGAACAATAGCGACCAAAATATCCTAAGGGCATCGTGTCAGTCATTTGAGTGTTCGTCAGCACTGATATCTCTTACTAGGCACAGAGTCACTAGAAATGTTGCTGAGGTTAGTGGTCTATAATCTCATCGATAGCCATGCAGAAATATTGAAAGTGATAATCCTTCGACTTATACAGAAGTTGTAGAAATGTTAAAGTGGGGAGTATTTACTCCCCCTCGCTTCGCTTCTGAGAGAGGCCTCAAAATACTTGTCTCGTTTTTCCTAAATAATATTTAGTTCATAATGCATACATACAGTCGTGTTCGAAATAATAAGAACAACTTAGATGAAAATCGAATTCATCGCAAAAAATTTTTATAATAATATTTTATAATATCGATTTTGATTGCTATAACTAGGTAAGCACATATTAAGGTTTTAAAAAATGGAATAAGTGATGACCAAATGCATCTACATTTTTTTTTTCTTGCAATATTGTTGCATTAGGTCTAAAATGAGCTGTTCGAAAAAATAAGCTTATTTGCACAAGGGAGGGATTCCCAAATTTTAAATGGGATGAAGATTGTTCATCTAAATAAAAAATATTAATAAAAAATTGCTCAGCGATGGCAAAATCTTTGCTTTCATAAGGGAACTTCTTGGCGTTTAAAACGGCATGATAACTAATTCTAAGAATTGGTCAGCATATGCCGAAAGTAGAGGTAGACGAAAAAAATCCAGCGAGAGACAGTATAAATTGATCACAAAGATTCTTAAGCAGCATCCATTTATAACCTCTACGCAATTCAGAATCTTTCAATAGCACTTCTAACAAAGGAAAAAGATTACTCACCTTTAATCTGAATCCACGTAGCCCTAGAGAAGTACCTTTGTTGAAAGGTGTGCATTTGTATCTGAGACTTCAGTACCCTCCTAAGCAAGAATTCAATAAGAAATTCCCCACTAAGGCTATTAAGCATGGTGGCCTCAAACTGATGCTGTGGAGATGTTTTTCATGGAATGGCATCGGGTCTCTAACTAGGGTAGTTGGCACTATGGATGCTAGTTACTATGTGGAAAATATACGAGAAACCGTAATGTTGTCAAACGCTGAAGAGGAAATGCTGAAAGGGGGATCTTTCAGCAAGATGATGACCCGAAGCATACCTCAGAGAAAGCAAAGATGTGGTTTAGGACCCATAATATCAATGATATGAAGTGACCTGTACAATTGCCGGATCTTAATTCAATAAATCATCTTTAGATGGATGTTAAGAAATGAATAAAAGACACTAGACCCAAAAGTTCTGAAGAGTTATGGCAAGCAGCGAAAAATACTTGGGAAAATATATCACTCTCCAGATGCCAAGACCTAATATTTTCAATGCAGTCCAGGTGTGCCAAAGTAGTCAAAAATCATGAGGGAGCCACTTCATATTGAATATAATGTCGTATTTGATGAACATAAAAATTGAGTAACTATTGTATATTTTTTATCCTTGTTCTTATTTTTTCGAACAGCTCATTTTGGACTTAATGCAACAATATTGTCATTTAAAAAGAATGGGGATAAATTTAGTCATCACTTTCTTCATTTTTTAAGTTATTACAAAAAAAATCGATATTATAAAATATTATTATTAAAATTTTGTATGACGATTTCAATTTTTGTCTAAGTTGTTCTCATTATTTCGAACACGAGTGTACATTCTGAACTAAAAACTCGGCTAGCAAAAAAAGGGAATACTGAAAAATATTTTAGTTAATTTACCTAATGTAACTGGCGTATTTGATTGGTCAAAGGTTGTTATTTTGAAAGTTATCAAATAATCTTTGTTTCGAAAAAATACAATGGTTGAATTTTTTAAGCATCTTGTAGCTCAGAGGCTGTTCAAGATAAACCCTCTTCTTTCCGTAAAATTTTATACTCACAACAATACAGGGATCAGCTCCTAAAATATCTATAGTTATACGATATTCTTGGAAATTTACAAATATATCAATGCTTTTTCCGAAATCCATTTTTTATAAAGCAAAAATAGCAGTGCTAGATGTGAATATCAATTTTTGCTTATGACTGAAAATTTAGTAAAGAAAATTTACTTTTAAAGAAACATTTATGAAAAGTCAAACAAAAAGTTTATTTATGCATATTTTTATTACAAATATTAAAAACTCAATAACATATTCATTTTTTCACTAATATCCAAAGTTTTATAATTTGTGCTTTTTTACTATCAGTCGTTTTTTTCTATTCCATTTATCGTAACATACACCTGAAGTAAAATTTTTAATTTCATACCTGATTATCTACCACACGCTATTCCCAACACATGGCAGCAACATCTTTTGCGCCTTGGTGTATACTTTAATTTATTTATGAAGCTTATCTTAATGCAACACTCTTACATTTGTGTTTGCGCTTTTTACCTTGAGCTGACATTTAACCCCAACTCGACATATTTGGTTATCTTTGCACCCGGCATAAGCTGAACATTTTTAGTTTTTTTTTTTTTTTTTCAGTGTTTTTTTTTTTTTCGTACATATTACCACTGAAATAATTTACAGTAGCAAATGTAAGTGGATGGATGGTGTACGGTAAGGTAAAAGTGTAGGCGTATTGTGAGAAATTCTCAACAATGATGAAGAAAACTTCTTAATTCAAGGTCGTCGATGTCATCGCTTTTTAGATTTCAGCTTCTAAATGTCACAGTGAATGTACACAATAAGTGAAAATCTCCATAAATTGAGTAGAAAGTTGGTTGGATGTGTCTGTGAATTGTGCATCTCCAGAGCACGTGATGACACCTAAATAAGAAATTAACATTTATTTCATTTTATTTTAACTTCATTACTCGTAGTATTTGCCCCCATTTCTGGTGTTAAATGAATTTTGGTATTATACGTTTAGTTTTGCGTATTTCTGCTGTTGGAAATCTGTTTTAAGAATCTCTTTAATGATTTATATTTGTGCAGTGAAATGAAGCAATTTTAGGGTGTATTGAAAGATTATCTGCCTTAATATACATATTAATTTAAAGGTCACTTTAAAGGTCACTACACATAGCACTAAATTAGTTTTAGAATTATAGAGTGAAATCTCCAATAGAAGGCTATTTTTAGTAAGTTGTCGATGAACTTGTATCTTGACTGGTACGAACGTCAGTCCCCTAACTAAGTATTTCATGTCTCGTAAGTAGTACGCAGACATGGTTATTTGTTGAAATTTTGACAATGCTGGTCAGAATGAATAGGGTAATGCGGTAATTTCATAGAAAAAAAGAAAAAAATTTCTTACGATAATCCTTTTAAGATCTTCCAAGGATAGTATTTTTTTACAAAACATTGCATTTTTAATGCCAAAATTTAATATTTTCTTTTTAAATACAATTACTAGCAAACTCATTTCGTACTTTAGATATTTTTACCGTATTTGAAGCTTATTGTTTAACCCATGTCATGTTTGGCGCCTAATAGATATTACAGCCACATGAAACAAAACAAAAAAATAAAACTTTTAACGACTGCCCCAATGTTCCATCATATTTCGTTGTCAGAGTTTTATCATCCAGTGTTAAAAAACTGTCAGCTAAACAGCAATTGCACTAAAAGCTGTGCTGCGAAAACTATTTTTTTTTACTTAAAACATTTTTGGCTTTGATTTACTGCGCACATTTCAACAGCTAAACCGGAGAGAAGCTGAAGTTTTTTTTTCATTTCACTGCGCAAATTGAAACAGTTTAGCTGCAGCACTGCTAAAAATCTGTGTTGGTTTAGATATGCTGTTGTTTTGACTACCGAAGAACGACAGCGATGAAAGCAGCACAGCACAAAACCATTTCGTGAAACTGCTGTTACTTGGCTATCGTAAACTGCCAAAGAGCTCTTTAAATTGAAAAAACTTTGAAACACCATTTGGTACGAAAGCAATAATAACAGCAAAAGCAACAGTCGAACTTCTGCTTTTTTGTTATGCTGTCGCTTTGCTTTCGTGCTGCGGCGATCTTCGCAGCACAACAACGATAGAGTTGCGACTTTTTTCATATTGCTGTTGCTTTGCTGTCGTGCTGCTACAATTTTTGCCGCAAAGTGACAGTCCAAGTTCGGCTTTTTGTTATTGTTTTGGCTTTTTTGCTGCTGGGACTGTAAGTTTTCGCAGTCAAAGCATAGTCAAAGCAAATGAAATGATAAAATGAAAGCACTTTGAAACGCTGCTATCATCTTTAACATTAAAATTTCAACGATCTACAGTAGTGAATTTTTTTTAATATTAATAATAGAGTTTAGCTACTACATTTATTAGCCTTTTTAGCTATTTAGCTTGAAGCATTAAATCAAGTAAAAAGCTTTTTAAAAGCTTTTTTTTTTTTGTAAAATTATGTATAATTTAAAAATGCACGAGCCTCTAGACGGCAGAAGGTGTGATCTTGCCAGTGAAGTTCTCATTTCACAGATCTGTTTTAACAAAAAAAAAAAAGTTGCTTGAATGCGACGACTGGGAGTTATTATACAAAGTGGAATTAAATTTCATATATTTCCGATTTTTTTACAAAATCTACCATTCTCTGCCCATATCCTCATATGCTTGTATAGTTGATTATAATATAATTTTATATATGATTAGTGGTACCCGCGACTTTGCACGCGTTTTTTCATAACAAAATTATTCTCTTAACTTCGCAATCTATATTCTTTTGTCAAAAGTAACAAAAATAAAAAAAAATTGAAGTATGCAAAAACCTTCTTTAGCAGAAATATGTTATTTTAACCCTTCTGTGCGTGACAAAACACAACACAAATTCACACAAATTCTATGAAAATTTCAAACTTTTTGGCTCAAACTATACAAAATAATGACCTCTCTCGAACTGATCAGGTGAAACCATTCGTACGAAAATATAATATTAATATAATGTCAGGAGTTTTCATGAAATTTCAGAACTGTAGAGCATGTCCAAACGTAAAAAATTTTGTTTTGAAAATTAAATGGGAACCCGGTTGCCTCGTCTTTATCTAGCATTACAAACCATTTCATATAAGTAATTTTATATAAATAGTAAAGATAAGATTTTATGAATCCGAAGATTACCTTTCTGAAGATATACTTCTAATAAAGTCTTTGTCCTGACTGTCTTACAATTATCGACAAGGCCAAAATCCATAATCACAGAAGCATAAAATTTGGAATATAACTCATAATATTATGTATATTCTAAGACGTGTGACACATTTAGAAATTTCAAAATTTGTTTTTGGCATAAAAAAAAACGAATTTTTTCCTGACTGACTTGTTAGGAATCATCGTTCCAAAGAAATGAACAGCTGTAAGAAGATGAAAATTGGATCACAGAATTCTTTTATAACAAAGGTGTCATTTAAGGAATAGTTTTTCGAAATAAAGTTTTAATTAGTTTTTTTTTCACAAGCTTTATGAGTTTACCCGTTCTCATGATGTATAGGGTAAAAAAAGGACTTTTTTCTGACGGCATCTTCTTATTAAAAAAAAAAATTTAAAAACTTTAATGTATAAGGGGTCGTCCATTAATTACGTGAATCAAAATAGTGGGGGGAGCGGGTCCGGCAAAATCTCACCACAGCTCACCAAGGAGGAGGAGGGGTTCAAAGAAAATCTCACGTCAACTTCTTAATGCCTAGAAATTACATTAAAAATTGTAATTTAAATCTCACGGGAGGGTGGAGAGGGGTCTCGCCAGATCTCACCTAGGGGAGGGGGGTCTGAATTTTCAAAAAAACACCTCACATAATTAATAGACGTCCCCTAACCAGACATTTGCTTTACACAAGGCCGACAGTGGTATAAAATTGTGAAGGAGAGGATTATAAATTAAAAAGTTGATAAAAAACTCAAGACAAAATGGTGCGTTATACGTTGGAAATTATTCTGAACTTTTTTAGTAACCGAATAGAAGAAAATGAGATATGTGCATTTCGAGGAAATATTTTCGAAAATATACGACTCTACTAAGTATCTGCTGTAATATATTACATAAAATAAATCGATTGTTTTTGGAAGACGTATGGCACTAAGTACATTTTTTCCATTTGGCAGTGGGATTCGCAATAAATTCGATTTTGATGACATAAAATTTTCTTCAAAACAAAGATATAAAATTTTATAAAATTTCTTCATCGCCTTTAATTTCCTCACATGTCAATATATTAAAGTAACACGTCATCAACAACATACAGATTGTCCCATTAAATTAAAAATAGGCAACAAAACAGCAGCTATTGCATATTTCAGGCTACTCGAATATCTTGTGTGCACTAAGCTGTTGTCTGATTATGATTCCCAGGGAATTTTTGTGAAATTTCAGACAAAAAATAAATGACCTATTTGCTGTATTTTTATGCTGTACAAATTTCAAATTTTTGCTTCAACAACGTGGCTGTTGCTAAAATTAACCAACAAAATAGCATATGCTACAATGTAGTACTGTGCTGTAAAAGTTTTGCAAAAATAAAACACATTTTTTATTTTTATTACATTTAGGTATATGCAGCAAAACTTTTAAGGCATCTATGTACGACAATTTGTTATCATTGCAAAAATAAAATAAAAATCGCCAAAAACCCAAAAAGAGAAATTTCACAAACAACACCAATAATTTTATTTGTTTATTAAGGAGCCGGAAAAAATAAATGGGACAATTTGTACGGCTAACCTTGAAGTGAAAATAATAACCGACATAAAAATATTGATAAGCAACTTTTTGCGTTCAAGAAAATGTGCAATAAAAATGGAAATATTCTATTTATTGTAGAAAAGTACAAGTCGGTTGACCGGACAGTCAATCGCTGCTCGCTGTTTGACGCCATTTCTACAGTACAAAAAAAAGAAAAAAAGCTCAAGCTGATAAGGATAGGACGAAAAAATTGGCAACACTTAAATTGCGCAAATATCAGATAAACTGAAGAGTTATTTTTATTGCTATCTGTGTTTTTTTTTATTATCAATTAAGCTAAGTACGTCAGAGAAAACGACTGTTCAAATTAGTACTGGACGCCTCAAGTGCACAGTGAGATGTCGTTAAGATCATATACAATGTACTTATTATTCATTAAGCGTTATGCATTTTCAGCTTAAGCAATCACTTGAAATTCGAGATAATTGAAGCGATAAGATATTCGCACCCGTATTATGTATGGCGAAACAATTGATTTTCGTTTGCCTATATCTTTAAAGTGTGAACCTGATTTAAATTTTGCAGGATAAAAGCACACAAATGAAAACGAAATAGGATGGTTCAAAATATTAAAGTTGCTCCAAACATCGCTCCCCGGGCACCAAAAATTTCGTATTGGTGCCAATAAGAACTACGTCGAATTTTGTCTATTTCAGAAAACATTTGATGGACCCGCCACCGTTTTGAAAACTGGAAAATGGTCCTTAATCTATCGAAAATCTTTAATATCTCCCCTAAGCTACCCGCTAGAGGGTTCAAATGTATGACTAGATCCCATTATTTTTTCTTTTCCAACATTTTTGCCAAACATACTTACCCCCTATCATAACCCCTTAGGGGGGTTCATCTGCAAAAAATTACATTCTTGTGAAATTATGAAATTGACTTCCGCCTCTTCTCAGATGCCTCAGGAGTGGTAAAACGCAAGACCAACTCGCATTATATTTACTCTCTCAAAGTGTTTCCTTGACACAACTTCCCCTTATCTGCCACCCTTTTGGGGGTCCCCTACAAAAAACACAAAAAATTTCGAAAATTTCGAAAAATAATTCATAGCTCCACCGGAGTGACCCGTAGAGGGTTCATATGTATGACCAGGTCTTATTATATTTTTTTTCCAATATTTTTTCCGAACATAGCTACCCTCTATCTGCCACTCTTTTGGGGGTGCCCCTACAAAAAACACAAAAATGAAGAAAATTTCGCAATCAACCCCGTTGAGGGGTGAAATATATTACCTGATCCTCCCTGCATTTTTTCCGAACATACTTACCCCCTATCTCAACCCCTTTGGGGGGATCCCTTGCAAATATGAAGAAAATTTTCACTGTGTTCATTGTTTATATTGACTTGCGCTTTTCACAAAAAGGATACCTTTTACGATTTGTAGCATTAGCTGTTTTTGTTCATAAACGCCACACCTCTTTCAGCGGCATCATTTACAAAAGCTAAACCTTTGCAAAAAGAGAGAACATCTTTGAAATCATCATCAAATTCCCATGTAGATCGATGATTATTGAGAAATTATTTATTCAATCCAAAGAAAACCAAATCTTCTCTGTAAAGTTCCTCCACATCGTCATCACCGTAACAATCCAAAACAACCTCTTACTCAATATTTTTTTCAATATCGTATGACAAAATTTGTTGGGTCTACTCAGACCCATGTGCGCAGGATTCAAGAAAAAGTTTAAAATACAATTTCTCACTACAAATATATCGGAAAAGCATCGTTTGCTGTTCTATTGCGTTCGCCTTAACCTTGATGAGGTCATAGACGGGGATTACTCAGAAATACCTAGAAAAAAAGATATATCAATTTTAAAACCGATTGGGTCTGGCCAGACCCGTACGCTCATCGGAGGGTTAATACTTATCGGAGATGTATTCGCATAAATTATTTGAACAATCGGTTAGTATAACTTTTATTGGCAATTATGAAGCTTATAACATAAGGGGACGTCCATTAATTACGTGAGCAAAAATAGGGGGGAGGGGGTCTGGTAAAATCTCACCAAGGGGGGGAGGGGGTCAAGGAAAACCTCACGTTAACTTTTTAATGTATAGAATTTACATTAAAAATTATAATTTAAATCTCAAGGGAGGGAGGGGGTCCCGCCAGATCTCACCAAGGGGAGGGGGGGGGTCCGAATTTTCAAAAAAACATCTCACGTAATTAATGGACGTGGTGGTGGTTTGTATTGTTATGTTTGTGTTGTCCGAGCCCTACAGATACAATGTTTTTTGAAGCGAAGTGGACTGCGATTTGTTGAACTTTCTACAGCAGGAACTTTTATCTGATTTAGACGTCGAACGCCAAAAAATAAGACATGAAGCCAAAATACAGATTGCCAAAGTACAGCAAATTTTTATTTCCTTATAATTAAATTTTTTGTTTTTTTTTTCATTTTTCGAACGGACTTTTTAACATAAATTGACTGTACTGTGAACTGTATTAATTTAATAAAAATTATAAGTTAAAAAATTGTAATACGACAGTAAAATTATTTATTTATTTTTGAATTAAAGTTTTGTTTTTTGACTGGGTTGCATGCCCCTTAAAAATATAAACTAAACAAAATTAGTCTCATTCAAACTGTACTTACGGTTATTGATAAATAGATATAGAATAAATAGTTCACCTGTTATAAAATTTATTGACCAGGTGCTTTGCTTTTATAATGCAGCTTAATTTCATGAGAGAGCCAGTAACTCTAAAAATACCCCAATAGTTAAGTTAATTTATGTTACATTCACCAAATATTTTAACCCATCTTTGATAAATGTTACTATACTTTTTCGTAGAAGTGAATATTTTTCGAAGATTTAAATAAAACCAAAATCATAACAATAAATTTTTATTGAAATATATCATAGCGTGGTTAAAAGTCAAAACACTCCTAAAGTATTAAATCAAATTTGATGTATCAATATAACAGAAAGTTTTCTTGTGTAAGTATTGTAATTCAAAAGGGGGAGAGTGGTCGTTAGAGATGTGTTTTTTCTACCCTTCTAAAGCGTATATTAATTATATCGTTTGTAAAGCATAGATGAAGCGAGTAATATAGGTTACACATTCAGAGGCGCGCCAGGGGCAGAAAACTGATTTGCCGCCCCTACCGAAACAATTTTTCGTGTAAATTTATTACATCGATTTATTATTCACTAAAAAAACAAGTCCTCTTGTTAGACTTTCAAAAACCCTAGCAAATTGATATATATTTCACGACCATTTTGCCGCCCTCCAAGCCTTGCGCCTGGGGCGATCGCACCTTCCGCTCCCCGGTACGCTACTGTATACATTATTTATATAAAATCAAGTGGCGTGGCACTTTCCATACAAGAGTCTTAAAATTTGATATTAGGATCACCACATACGGAGGTGGCTAGATAGCGGGGCGTGGCACCTTTCATACAATAAAAATAAATTAAACGCTATATCTGGACATCTATGATAGCAGGAGTTCTGAAATTTGATACACGGAGGTATATTATCTATGCTAAGCAACTCACTAAATTTGGACAGGATTCGACAACGGTGCGTGGCACTTTATATAGGACAAAAACATTTAAAACGCCATATCTTTGCTGCTATTACAGCAAGAGTATTAAAGTTCGGCGTTAGGATACACATAGCCTAAGCTAAGCACTTCACAAAATATGAACGGGATTAGACAACGGGGCGTGGCACCTTCCAAGCAATAAAAACACTTTAAACGCTATATTTTGGTTCCTATGATAGCAAGAGTTTTGAAATTTGGTGTTAAGATGTACATATATTGTCTATGTTAGGAATATTACAAAACATGGACAGGATTCGGCAACAGGGCGTGGCAACTTCCATACAACAAAAACACTTAAAATGCTATATCTGTACTTCTATGATAGCAGGAGTTTTGAAATTTGGTAGTAGAAAGCATATTGTCTATGCTAAGCATCTCAAGAAATTTGAACGGGATTAGGCAACGTGGCATGGCACTTTTCATTCAACAAAAACCATAAAACCGCTATAACTGGTAGCTTATGACAGCAAGACTTTTAAAATTTGTTGCTAGGGTGTATATTGCCAAATCAAAAAATCTCACGAGATGTAGACGAGATTAGAAAATGGGGCGTGGAACCTTCCTTACAAAAAAAAAAAAAAAAACACTTTAAACGCTATATCTTGGCATCTATGACAGCTATAGTTGTGAAACTTGGTACATGGATCTACATTATATGTGCCAAGCTACTCGCAAAATGTTAACGGAATTGAACATTGGGGCGTGGCATCTCCCATGCAACAATAACACTTAAATTACCATTCTTGGTACTTAGTTATACCAAGCAGTGAAATTTGGTGCATGGACCCAATATTCTGCAGGGAGGGACAACATAATTTTATAAAATTAGAAGGAATGGTTAGGACTAGAACTAGCCATAAAGATAACGCATTTCGAGAAGACGGCGTGGCACTACCTCTACCAACAAAAATTATCAAATGCTATACTGAAAGATGTTTTTAATATAATGCTTGAAAGTTTTACACAAATATTAGAAATGGTTCGGTAAAGCTCTCGACAAAAATGTGAGAAATTTTTGACAAGTTGGCGTAACATATCCCATTAAAGCTAATCGTATAATACTTTCTATACTGACGAAGTTATTTAAGCTAAATTTCATATAAATACATCGAGTGTTCGGATAAGCACAAAACAAAAAGTATAATAGCTTTGCTGACGAACCCAGCAAGCACTGGACAAAGAATGAGCCATTTTGGACAAAATTCAAATAAACTTAGCTTTCTACGACAACAAGAATGATTCAACCTTCAACCTCAATTTTGAGTACCTTCACTACTTCGAGTACTTCACTTTTGTTTCCAATACTTCCACAACTTTGTATCGCTTTAATTTCGTAATGGAATTATCAAACATCGCTAGTTGCAAAAGTAAATTGAAATATTTTGTGACTTTTATCGTAGAAATATCGCAAAATACACGTAAGACCGCCAGCATCTTTTGGCATGCCTTATCTCTGTACGTACCATAGGGAAAAAGCCTTCTACAAATGTTTTTTTTTTTTTTACACAAAAAAAAGATGTCAGTGTGCATGTGAGATAAAAAATAAAATGAATATACCTACACATGAAAATAAAGAAATATTTGTGCCAATGCACACGATAAGCGTATTATAAGCAAATATGTTGCCGGCTATATACAACATTTATCATATCTATCACAAGTGAATTATGCAAATAGCTTCGGTTTGGTATGGTAAACCATGATGTACCGAAATATTCCAAGGATTCAATATGCACTGCCATAAAAAATGGCAATATTTTACAAAATACGAGTATGGAAAAAGTCAAAAAAACTTTGTTTGGCCATAAAAATGTAGCATAAATTGTGATATACGAAAGTGAAGTAGTCGATGGCGATGTCGTTTTTTTTTTTTTTTTGCTGAAAAAGTACAAAAATATTATTAACAGAGACAAAAGGCAAAATCTTATGAAAAAACAAATATGCCATTCAGTAAAAGCAATAAAGAGACGCATGATTCATTTGAGCAAACAAAGAGAGAAAGACCGAAAAACGCTGTCTATGCAGCTTCAATATTTGTGTAATGAAAATTCAATTTAACAAAGTCAAACTTAATTTCAAATGGCAGTAAAAATAGCAACGTTTATACGCAAGAATGAAAAAAAAAGACAGGAGAGATTTCAATATTTGAAAACTAATGGACCGTACAAAAGGGATTTAAACAAGAATCCCAGATGTAAGAGAAAAAAAAAATCAAGAACAGACAATCTAAAATGAGTTGTCACACTGGGTAAGCAAAATGTATGACAGGGAAACACAACGGAGCAAACTAAAAATAAAACTTAAGGATAAAATTATGTTAAATCTTCCATAATTTTAGTGTTAAATTTCTTTAAATTTATCGCTAATAAAATAAAATTTATTTCATTTCGCTGCATTTCGTAAGAGTATGACATTAAGTAAAGAAATTTATAAAAAGCATGCCAGATGATGATTAAGGTTCATAATATTAAATTCTTTTAAGAATTGGACACCACCATTATAAGTATAAATACTATAACATTAAGTGCTCTAGTACTTTAGGTCAGACATGCCCACGGAAGTTAACTAAAAGAGTAGAAATTCGACTAAGCAAATGTGCATGAAACGAAGTTTCAAAAATCAAATATTTATAATATATCAAAAATGTTTCCTGACAAATCCTTTATTATGATAACAAAAAAAAATTTTTAAAAAAAATTCCTGGATAGGGCGACAATCATTAATTTCTAACCTTAGTCATTTAACCATGTTCATTTTTGGAGAGCTCAGAGATAACATAACTCTTAAGGTTTCTTTGTGGCATTTGAGAACAATTTAAACTTTTTACTCATGAATTTTTCACTTCAAATTGTTACGATATATCCTTATCCTGAGCTTGACGTTCCTATTTAGCCCAACATATTTTGTCAATTTTGTAAACAAAAATTACAATTTCATATAAAATTATGTATGGACATTGCCCACTGTAAAAGCTGTCAGTAAATTAAGTAGAAAATACGTAGATTCAATATAATGCAGTATTTACCGGAATTCAGTAAAAAGGATTTTAAACTTTGTATTTTGGTAGAAAATGCATAAAAATAAAATCACTGCTTGTATTATATTTTGCGCCAAAAAACAAAAATGCAAATTGTTTTTCAATTGAAATAAAACAATAAAAATAAATTAAATGCCATTGTAACAACAGGATTGATTGCGAAAGTGAAATGAAAAAAATATTAAAAAGTAAGATCCAATGGAGAGGAAAAAGTGCGCTTTAAATTTAATAAAAAAATAGTGTTCATGTCATACATATGTAGCAATTTTATCGTCATTATATTTATAATCTGCAATTTGTTTTTAATTTTGAAATATTTAAGACACTAGAGAGAAAAAAGTCTTAAAAGGGTAATCGGTAGTTTATTGTTTTTTATAATTTTTAATAAAATGCCATAAACCAAAAAATCAGTGATGTTGATTCTTTGAGAAAAAATTGTGGAAAAGGGGTACAGATACCGACGCACGCCATAACATTAAATGCTCAGTTGGTATCATTTTCAATTCTTAAATGATAAAATCGAAAAATGATTAAATTTAAGGTCGTAGAAAAAAAGCAAAATGACTTCTGGCTTAACTTAGTTATCATAAAAGTCTTTAAATAAATGTACCCAAACATGACAGGTCCGCGAGTTAGCTAACTATAAAAAGAAAAAAAAGCCAAGACAAAAGCCTATACGGCTTTTTTAAGAAGGTGTAAGGAATATAACCACATTGTATGCAAATTTGTGAAAAGTAAAAATATCAGGAATTGAAAATATTCGGAGGGTATCAATAATACACCGAAAAAAAAACTTACTCCGTTTAAGGAAAAATGCCTAAATGTAAGGAAAAAATGTCCTTCAATACGAGCTAAAGCCATGGGTTCCTCAAAATAAGTAAGTTGGATTCCTTAGTACAAGTAAATGTTGCTGCTTTGAAATAAAGGAAAGTTTACTCAATGGGAGGACAAGGTAATAAAACTGAGGAAAATTTTACTTTTTCTAAGGATGAAGGTATCCTTAAATGAAAGAAATTTACTTAAAATAAATTCGTTGATTTCAAAAAAAAATTTTATAATTTTTTATTTCCTCTATTTTCTCATTTGTTGGTTACTTATTGTCAGTCATTCTTATTTTAATTGTATAATACGTTTTTAAAACTTCAAAGGAGAATTTAATTTTGTTTTACCTGTCACCCGATCAGAGAACCTGTGTTCTGCGCCATGCCACTGTTCAAAGATGCTCATCTTACCCAACTCAGCCACCGACACCATTTTTATGATATACTAAAATGATGTTGTTAAACTGCGCATGTAACAACCATTGTCTGATCAGGGAAGCTTCGGTTCAAATCCCGGCGACGACATAATTTTTTTTTTTTTAATTTTTTTATTTTTTTATTTAAAAAACAAGTAAAGAACTATAAATATATAGACAAAAACAGAATACTTACGAGAAGAATAGATTTAGATCATTTATTAAGGAAAATTTTCCTACGTTATAGTAAATTTTTTGAAGAAACTAACTAAAACTGAGTACGATTTTCCTTAAACAAATAATTCCATTAGATTGAGGAAGTTTTTACTCAAATGAGGAACAAGTTGTCCTAAAAAATTCTTCCCAAAGAAAAATTTACTATTTCAAAGGAAAGTTTTACTAAAACCACAAACTCTATATTTGAGGAAGAGCGTTGACTTGCTTTAATGAAATATGAACTCATTTCAAAGGACTCAATTACTAAATGAGGCGATATTTTCATCAATATGAGGAAAAATAACTTAGATTAAGGAAAATTTTTACACTAAATCGGAGGAAGGCAGTTCTTCAAATTTAGTACGGTCTTTTTTTTCGGTGTAGTATCGAAGAACATCGGAAAATTTATTGAGATAGAACATATCGATTACACAGGACCACAAATTTAAAAAAAAAAATGACAAGAACGAGACCATGAATCGTTAAAAATCGTCTATTGAATTCAAAAAAACTGATGGATAAATCATAAATTAGTCCAATAAATAAAAAATAAAAGAATGTTTATATTTTTTTTTTTATTTTTTTTATTCTTTATTTTTTTTTTTTTTTTTTATTATCTTTTATTTTTATTTTTTTTTTATTTTTTATTATCTTGTATTTTTTTTTTATTTTTTATTATCTTTTATTTTTATTTTTTTACCGAACACCAATACAAATAGTAATGTGTCAAAAACAGAAAAAGTCAAAAACTGTGAAAATCAATCGACATCGATAACATAATATCGGAAAAAGGCTAATAAAGATTAAAATGTATCAAAGTGTATATTGAAAAAATCAAAACTTGTTGAACTGTATTGAAAAATATAGAAAAAGTGGATATATAATATATTGGAACTTATTAAAAAGTATTGAATGGTGGCGATAAATATCGAAATAATTGTATCGAAAAATCGATTAACTAGAAATTTATCCAATACAAAGACGAATCCAGTATCAGACCATGAGTGATTTCAAACAAATAAGGCCTTACTCTGTAATGCGATGCAAAAGCAATGCGATACGCAATTAAATAAAATATTTTAAAATTCATTGCATCGTAATGACTTTCGAATCGCATTGCTATTGCATCGCTTTACAGAATAGGGCCCAAGTTTATTCTCTATTTTACTAAATAAATACCAATGATTTTCATTAGGTAAATTGAGAAACAGGTTAGATTCTTTTGAAGACAGTTGATCCGAATCGTCCTTAGATTCGACACTGAACTAATAGTTAAATTCAAAAAACCAATAACCAATTAGCATAGAAAGAACGACACTTAATTTTCAAAATCGGCTTATTAGGGGCTTTGACTGACTAAATTGTTATGTCTTTCACTAATAACGCCTATATGAATAGATTTCATCTAGGGTGGTCCTATAAGAACGACAATAAATTTGTTAAAATTTGTTCGGTAGCCTAGGAGCTGAGAATCTTCATTTATTCATATGCATCTTTATTTAATCTATTCCAATTTGGGCAAAAATGAAATTTCACTTCAAAAATTTCAAAAAAATCGGGCAAGTGGTGTGAAGTTACTCGGTATGGAATAACTATCTCCTTCTCCATAACTTTTTTTACTGAACTTTTTTTTGAGTACTTTTAGTGCAGAAAAACACAAAAAAATTACAAGCGTAATATGCACAAAGGAACAAAAATGGGCAACTAGTTGCTTATAATAGTTTCAACCACTATAGCAGTGGTATCATCAGTAAGCTGACGTTTAAGAATTTCCAAGCATTACTTATTGCATTGACCAGTTAAGAATCATAGAAAATTATAAACGCACCAAAATTCTACATTTCTTTCGTTCACTTTTATTACCATCTCCTCTGTCTACAAGTTCTGTAGTGATGCAAGTGGAAAAACTTAGTCGTACACTTGGCACTTTGCGCGAGTAAGGCGAATGAATTTTTTCATATGATAAAGTGCGAATGGAAGACACTGAATCAGTTAATAGAATCATCGACAAATAGCATTTTCGGAGAAGAAGAGAATGACTTATGAAATGAATCAAGCAATATTTTACTGTGGTAACCATAATGAGAAACTGAAAAATAAAGAAAAGTTGAAATTTTTTCGACTTCAGGAATATAATGAAATAAATTTCAAATTCTGTTGCCTATTTCGCATGGTCAAAATGGAGTCGCACGAGAAACATGGATATGGATGTGCTTCAAAATTGAACGGATAGGAAAGCTGCTCATAAAAGAGACAGCTAAGGTTTCGAAACTTTTAATTAACGGCTGACGTTCTTCAGACTGACCTCGATGGAATTGAAGAAAACATAAGGCAATAAGCCTCTAATTGAGCAGGAAATAATTGCAAATGTTATCAGATATCAATGTTGTAATGGATTCGCTGAATTTCTAGGGTAGAACTACCGTTTTGATTACCTACTTGATATTTTGGTGCGAAGTATTTTATATATACATTTTTAAAGATTGTCAGCTAACAGACCTAAGTATATTCCTTTGATGAGAAAAATTAAGTTTTCGAAATAAATATTAGATAGCTTAAGGCAGACTTTCGCAGATTTGAAAGTGTATTTTCTGACATACTGATATATTTTTGATTAAAACAAAATTAAACTTTACACTTCTAAAGATCAGTGCAATAAAGCACAGCGTTGGAATACTAAAAAAAAAACGTAAACGCAAAAGTTCATCAACATAAAAAAAAATAGATTAAAAAAATAAGTGGAACTTGAAAAATCTCAAGCAAACAAATGAAATGAAATGGAATAAAATAGTAAGAGTGAAATAAAAACGAAGTCGTTTTTTTTTTATTTTCAAACACAAAAATTAGATGCAAAGCACTGCTAGAGGCAAAAAGTGGAATGAATGAAGAAGCAGCAGTAGAGGAGGCCACTTCATAAAAACGGCAACAGCAGGAGCAGCATCAGCAGCAGCTGTACAATCTACAACATGTAGAACATGCCACTGCTGCTGCAATCAAGAGCCAAATAAAGCAAATAAACTTGGGGAAACAATTTAATGTAAACTGTATGAAGTAGATGCGAAAGAAACGGAACAACACTAAAGTTAATAGAAAGTGAGAGAGACCGAAATAGTGCGAGGAGATTTAAGTGATATAGCATGAAATGCAGACAAGACAGCAAGGGTTATCGCGTGAAAGCACTAAATCTCTGTTGTGTTTTAAAGTAGACGAAAAGAAAAAAACAAAAAAAAAAAGAATTAGGAAATGGGAGGAAAATGAGTTCAATTGCAACTAGAAAATAAAAATGAAAATAATTACAATTTTATAGTGATGCACCTAGATACTACGTACAGAACTCACTTTGAAGTTTAATTTCACTCAGACTTACGTTATCTAACAACACTTTGCAGGCAAAAAGAAAATTCATTGTGATTTACCTGAAATGAAGAAAGAGAAAAAAATATGTTATTAATTTTGCTGAATTCAAATCAAAAGTTCTTAAGTATAAAAAACAAAAAAAATTTATTGATAAAGTCGACAATTTGCAACGCGTCGCACAGAAACTCTATTGCTCAGAAATCATTGCGTTAAAATTTTCGTTCGGAGTGCTGTTGGTAATGAGCAAACGAATTCGACTACGATTTTATTTTATTTTTATGACAGCAACTATGGATTGTGATCATTTTGGATAAATGTTTTTGTAAGGCATGAACGAACGAAAATGCGCACAGTATGCACGAAAATAGTTCTTAATCAAAAACATTGTTGCTTAGAAATAAATTGGGAAAAATGTTTGAACTTAGAAGCAAAACAGAAAAGGAGAGATATCAGAAGATTGATTTTAGCGGCTAAACTAGCAGCCATAACAAAAATTAAAACGTTTTAGACTGTAGTTAAATCCAAGCTAAAGATCTTACACTTCGTTTCACTGGAGTTACTCATGGCCACTAGTGGAAAAATTAAAAAGTAACAATATGTCGTCCTTATCATTTCAGATTATGTATATTTAAATAAAATTATGTATTATCCGGAATTGTTATACAAAATTTAAAAAAAAAATAATTATTGAACTAAGCTCAGTACAGTGTGTGTCACTGAGGATTCCGCTTAGCAAGGGATGAAACTAGTATTACTTACTTTAGCCCTTTTATCTTTAATTTATCTTTGTTAGCGGTTTCATAAGAATGTTCGCCGAAAACGGCTAGGTCTGTGATAACTAGGGCAATCTACCCCTTTCTGCTCTCACTTAAAGGTTTCCTAAACAATTAAACCACTTCGGAACAAATTGAACTAATAAATGCTTGGATTGGTGCGTTATGCATGACTGATGGCTCTTGGTGGTCTGACACGATACTTGGGAATGTTTCCGCCAAAGAACAAGAAAACGATTTCCAGGAACTCCTTGTTATCTTCTCATGCCCTTCGGCATGCCGAAGAGCTCATCCTTACCATCCATCATAAGTGATGATAACGGGAAATCGATCAACTTTTTTTGTACCTAGCAAGTCCAGCAGCCTTTTTCCATCCCAGTGCACATTGGAAAATTTTGCTTCAGCCAACTAAAAAATTATATATCACAAAAGAGGTGCAGATAAGTGTTGCCAACTTTTCTAGAAGTTTCCCAATTTGCGGAGGATTTGAAGTTGATCAGAATGAGAATTAGGGGTTTTGTATGAAATCGGGAATGGGTGCAGCAGACCAGAAAAGGAGTTGAACAAAAAAGGAGAACATAAGAGTATAACTTTATGGCTGGTTTTCTTTCATGCATTCAGCGATCTTTTCTGGATTTTGTGAACGGCACTCTCGAAGGGATGCATGATCTATAATTTATTCCCTTGGGTCGAGTTCGAATGAACGTGCAACTGAAATCAGTACTCGAACTGCTGCTACGTCACTTATTTTACATCTTTCCAAAACAGATACTAGGCCCGGAGTAATGCCTTTTGTGCCTTGTTGTTTTCTTCGACACTCTTCGAAGTATTTATTAGGTTAATTTGTTTCAAAGTGGTTTTTACGTTTAATTGTTTAGGAAACCTTTTAGGGGGAGTAGAAAGGATTAAATTGATAAAAAAAATTGATAAAAAAATTATAGGCGTGAAAATTAATGGGGATTGATAATTAAATCCAACATTTAGTAGCGCCTTGGTGGGTTGGAAATAGCTAAATTCCGTAAGAAATTCAATTTTGGGGTTAAGATAGAGGGTTAGTATATTCTGAAGAAATGTTGGGAAGAATAAATTAAGAGGGGTTTGGCATATACTTAAACCTTCTAGGGCCACCCTGATAGCATTGGGAACGTTGGGAGTACATTTCATAAAAACACCACTTTTGTATGGAAACTCCCTAAAGGGGTGGAGAGAGGGGTTAAGTGTGTTTGAAAAAAATGTTGAGCATGCAATATTATTGAGGGTCGGTCATACAACCTATCGCTCTATGGGCTACTCCTGAGCAGCTGTGGGCTAATTTCTATGTAAATCTCCAAATTTTTAAACTTTGACCTTGATAAGACGCCATTTTCCCCCCTCCCATCCGCTTAATTTTTTGGCCCACGCATTTTTTTTTATCAAACCTCACAAAATAAATGGTCCCAGCGTTTTGAAATACAAATATATTCCATTTGTTATCTTTGTCATGTTTGTTGAAAAATGGCATTGATCAATAAGTAAAAATTTACAATATTGGTCTTTGCTTAATGACTGTAAGTTCGATTAAATAATATTTAATATTAATAATCTTCATATGTCACTATTCCATAGCTAGTGGCCATATAACTAGTTTTTTTTTTCTGGAACCTTTTCAACGGCTTTGAGACTGTCCAAATAGAATGGCAAAGTAAATTGTTTACCTTGTTACCAAATATTTTGCAATTCTTTAAATAAAGATCTTAAAAAGCGCCTTATTGACCGCGCTATTTGAAAAAAAATTAAACAAAAAATTTTTAAGTTTTAAAATTTATTTATGAGGATGTATTTCGACTTTCGTCTTCATCAGCACAAAAGTTTTTTAAGACATAGACATAAAAAAAATCAAAAACCACATTAAATGACAAATCCTAAAGGATTATGATAATTTTTATTTAAAATTTTTACATACAAATTATCTACAAATATTTTAAAATAGATAAATTTGAAAATTATTTCCCATGTGATATAGGAATTACAAATTGTGTTTACGATATCAGTTATCTAACTTAATAAAATAAAGTAAAATAAAATAAAATTAAAATAAAATGAAATAAAATATATATAGAATTATCTGTATGTGCAAAAACCATCTATGAAAAATTAAACTTTGTGATACAAACATTAAAGCATAAACTCAAAATACACATAGGATGATTCTTTAAAATTTAATTGTCGAACGCCTCGTCAGAGGCCGTTTAGTGGGGCTGATAAAAAAGTTTCATAGGTATAGGTTGCAGAAAATGCTAGATCGAATATGTTGGTGGGGTTGTTGATGCAAAAAAAAAAAATGATACCCTTGTGTATTTTTTTTGTTTTAGTGCAAGTCAATACGAGTAATACCAAGGGCGAATAGATAATGAATAACTTCAGATGAGCGCACATGAATATTAATTAATTTTGAATTGTTTACGAAAAAAGTACTTGAAAGCTCATCGGAGATTTGTTTGTGAATGAAACATGTTCTCCCGAAGGTTTAAAAGTGCTGCGATTCCCACATAAAATAAATTTTGAAGAGTCCCGTAATAAGGACAGATATGTTAATTTAATATTTTAATGCACCCATACCCAAAATTTAGTTTCTAAATAATATCGTTTCAATCGTAAACCTTTACCTCCTGTACAAAAAAAAAACATAAAATTTGAAATGCAGCCAAATAGCAAACACAAACTAAAAACAAAGAAACTAAGTAAGATATATTCAAAGAAAAAAAAAATATCACAAAATAAAAATGGAAAGCAAACAACTTTTGAAAATCACAAATTATTTTAGTTAGTTACTCTCAAATAAAATGCGCAATACAATTTAAATATTCCAAATATTGATGCCTCAATTAAAGCTGCTGCTGCTGCTGCTATTGGCGTATTGTGTCTGATTTACGTAGATTATGGAAAAATTAAATTGTTTATATCTGACCTATATTTACGCATACATATGCAAATCCATGGCAACAATATAGGCAATGATATTGTTCACACTTAACTTGTAGCAAACAGCAAATTAATGCCGCCCAACAACAACAGCAACAACAACAAAAACAACAACAAAAGTAGCAACGACAATAGCAGCATAATACAAACAGAAACCTCACTTAATCCACCAGCAATAGCAGCAACAATAACAACAACAACTACAACAATAATAATAACAAATTGTTTGTCTGAAATATGCTATGTTGTTAACCAACACAATCACAATATCAAATGCCTACATAAATACGGACATGTAAAGCATCCCAGCGAACATTTTTCAGCGCGAAAGAGTCAAATTTTAATTGCAGAGATGATGATTACGATCATGCGCGAGTTTATATTCTGCTGCAAGGCGATATTTCATTCGGGCGAAACTGTTCGCAGTAAGCGACTCAGCAAAGCTATTCATGTATGAAACATAAGGAAGCATTTCAAGTAATTTTTGTTATTTTATATAATTGAAAATGATTCCAGAACGCCTGTGTTTTTCTCTTTCGGATAAGTGGTTTTATTTTTCCGTGGAGAATTTTCGTTAAGACCTTGAACGCAACTGAAAACATCATGATGCCTCTATAGTTCTGGTATAATGATAAGTCTCCTTTTTTTGGAATTTTCACTAAGGTTTC